>RCUC01138185.1:0-39215 GCA_003697995.1 Taxidea taxus jeffersonii | reverse complement strand
TTTTTTTTTTCCCCTTCTCTGAACAGATTTCAGTGTTGAAAGAGGTATATTCTTTCATCTGGTAGAAGTTTCCTGAGACCAAATATAAAAATTGTCAAGAATAGATTCTTTTGAACAAACATATGTCATCAAAGCGACACAGAAGTTCTGTTACTGTCAGTGTGCACGCACCTTTTAGATCTCTGTATTTTCTGCATATAGGAATAGGGATGGGGATTTGGGGGACCTTATCAGTCTGTGCTTTTACCTTCCTAGGAACGGAGAAACCGTACTTTCTGGAATGGTGGGGCAGCCTGTAAACTTTGTCAGGGTCTGGCTTTGCCATTAGCTGGAGGAAGAGTCAACCTACTGTCTGTATTTACTTTGTCACCATTAGTCACACTGTTTCTGTAACCCACACAGGCCATCATGGCGCAACTACCGCAGGAGGAGAAGGCAAAAATAGCTGAGCAGGTGGAGATATTCCACCAAGAGAAAAGCAAGCTGGATGCCGAAGTGGCCAAGTGGGATGACAGCGGCAATGATATAATTGTGCTGGCCAAGCAGATGTGTATGATCATGATGGAAATGACAGACTTCACAAGGTGAGGCCCAGAGACAGAAAGATGATTTTCTCATTAAACCCAGAAGTGTAACAGTGTATATTAGCCTGTAAAAGCCTGCTGAAAAATTCAAATACCACATCAAAGCAAGGTAGTGGTATTATAAAATTTACATGTGTAAGTCAAAATGATCTGGACCTAATTCTCAGCAGATAGTCAAGGAGGACAGATTCATTTTTATGATTATTATTGTTTTAATTATCTATCCAAAGTCAGTCATAAAATCTAACCCGTGGGGGTTGAGTGACTCATTTTTGTTCTGTGCTGTTTTGCAGTGTATTTAAGTACAATTTTGAAGGTAAGGTGAGTGATTTGTTCATATCCCTTTGGAAAAAAAGGGTATTAATACATAGGTGTGTGTGCATCTCTACATGTAGTAGTCTGAATGCTGGGTCATGATCTAGCATTAATTTCAGCTCATGTTTTAACTTTACATATAAAGAATCAGCTTCAACAGTCTGATTCTATAATTTTGACAGGGAAATTAAAAATTGTATAACTCTAATTCCCTTCTGCTCTAAGCACTGCTTTTAATAAATCAAGAGACCAGTCAGAATTTTGTCGGGAGACTTTTCTTCACCAGAGGTCATTGCTGTTTCTGCCACTGCAATTTTAATCTCCTCTTTAAAAGGAGGTGACATTTCTGCCCTTTCTACTACACAAAGGGCAAATCAAGGGAGAGCAAAGCTCAATGAAAAAAAAAAAAATCCATGGATTTTGAAGCTGAATACCAGGTGATTTTGGACCAACCTCTTACTGTCTGTTTATTTTGCAAAATGGGGAAATAATGTTTTTCTTATCAACTTCACAGGAGAGTTTTAAAATCTAAAGAGGTAATGCAGTTATAAATTGTGTTGCTATACAAATGTACGCTATCACTTTGCTATAATTTTTTTGCCCCTGGGAAGCACAAATATACATGAGCAGAAATGTTTTAATGATTAAACATGATATTGGTTAATAAAACTATGTAAGATATATGGCATTGTCAAAATATCACCTTATGGGTGACAATATTTTTAACGATTATTGAATGTTTCTAATAAGAGAAAGCTACAATTGATTTTAGGCTATAATAAAATAGAGAATATCTCTGCTTCATCCCCTTTACCCTTTGCCTCTGGCCAATATATACTAATGACATTGCTGGGCCCTTTCTCTAAATATTTTTAAATTGTTTTTTACTTCAGTGGAATTACTTTAGTGTTATGAGGGTGACCTTTGAGACTTTTAAATGTCATTGTATTCATTAGAAGTTCAAATTCATACATTTGGTTAGTTTTTGTTCGCTTCACAGATTTATTTCACACACAAAAAATAATAGTAGGAAAAAACAGTCTGAGCCGTTATTTAAGTCTGAATTTACTACAGATTAGTCTATCCTGGGCAGCCTCAGTCATTACTTTCCTAGGCCTGTGATGACTTAATTTGCTTGCTTTCAACATTGTATTAGTATTTTATCTGATGGATATTATGCAATCCATTAATAACATCACTTGAACAAATAATCTCATCAGTTTTAAGTGAATAATGAGTCTAGTCAAGTTGCTGGTTTAGATCAGAAGAACGTTTTATAATGCTCCATATTATAGATAACTGTGGTCAAGGAAGAGCGATAGATTTGAGGGGGTCTTGTTAGATGATGTTAAATAAGACGGACTTTCTATTAGTCAAAGTACAGTTTGAAAAGTGAAAAGAAGGCCACTTCAGTTTCCTAGGGATTTTGTATAATCACTTTATGCTGATTTGAGTAATGAAATGTCTGGAATGCTACTGGTTATCATTTTTCCCACCGCCAGATGAGTAGTTTCTCGCCTCTTTGTGAGGGCAGAGGGAGGAGCACAGTAATTAATGATGAGAAAAACAGAAGGGGGTGTGCATTGGGAAATAGAACGCAGGAGGCTGAGCTTTTGCTGCTGCCTCCATATGCAGAGCCTCTTTCTTGGCAAAGAGGAAGCCGACAAGCCTTTTTTTGGGTGGACTGTGATCTAAGTTCTCTGCACTTAACCATATGCATTATTATTATTATTGCCCTTGTATTTTTCTGCTCCAAGGAGGAATAATTTCAGCTGTATACCTCTAAGGAGCCCTATGTACTATATTCTCTAAAGGAAAGGAGATAGGTGATTAGGAATTGCAACTTGACTCTTCTTCTCAAATCCTATGTTTAAATAGCATTTGGGGGCAAAAAATACCCTTGCATTTATTATCTTGTTTCGTGCTCGCTTCGGCAGCACATATATTATCTTGTTGTTTCATTCTTATCAGTAGCTAACTCATTAATTTGATGCAGTAATCTCAGTGATATACACTCCATTATTATTAAAATTGGAGAGGTTCTGCCTCATTATTTGTGAAATAACTTCTTCATGGAGGATAAAACTAATTATGCCTCGTATCTCTTTCCTGTTCAGTTCTTGACTTCTATCTCATGGGCAGTGGCAGAAGCACTGTCCTGCAGAGGTTGAATCCATATATCTGATGTCATTCTCAGTAAGAAATAGCATGTACCAGTCTTCTGTCCCAATAACATAAGGTGTGCAGATGGCAGAAGCTCAGAAAAGAAACCCAAATTTAATTGTATAGCAAGGAACAAAGTTGTCTTTTGAGACCAACTATAACTTCTGATCTGTAATTTAGGCTAAAAAAGTGACTGTCAGGGTTACAGTCAACTGTAAAATACTGAGCACTAGGCTCAAAAAACATGTAATCACCCCACTCTTCCCAAACTTCTTTTCTGCCTTGGTGTAGACACTCAGTACCTCAGCCCAGGTATCCTTTGACTGGTCTTTCAGCACCACTTCTTGACACTTTTCTGTTCATTCCAAGTCACATCTGGCCATTAAAGGGCAATGGGGGCAACTGGCTGCCCCCATTACACCAAAACTCTCATGAATTCTTCTGTTCATAGAAAAAAAATAAAAGTGTTGAGTTTGCTATACATGCTTAACATCTTTTTTACATGCTTAACTTTTAAAAAAATTTTGTTGAAATGTAGTTGACACACAATACTATATTAAAGTATACAACATGATGATTTGACAATTCTAAATATGAGGTTATGTTCACCACATGTGTAGCTATCATCT
Organism: Taxidea taxus jeffersonii; assembly: GCA_003697995.1. Lineage (NCBI taxonomy): Eukaryota > Metazoa > Chordata > Mammalia > Carnivora > Mustelidae > Taxidea > Taxidea taxus. Next base: position 35,524 of record RCUC01138185.1, on the reverse strand, counting down.
ATCACCATACAATGGTATTAAGGTAGAACAGACTGTATTCCCTATACTATGCCTCTCACCGCTGTGGTTTATTTATTCAATGACTGGAAGCTTGTATCTCCCTCTCTTCTTCACCCATTTTACCAGTACCCCCACCCCTTTCCTCTCTGGCAGCCATCACTTTAATCTTTGTATTTATGGATTGCTCTGTGTGTGTGTGTGTGTGTATGTGTATGTGTGTTGTAGATTCCACCTATAAGTGAAATCATAAGGTGTTGGTCTTTCTCTGAATTCACTTAGCATAATACCCTCAAGGTCCATCCATGTTCTAGCAAATGGCAAGATCTCATTCTTTTTTATGGCTGAGTAGTACTTCAGCGTGTGTGTGTGTGTGTGTGTGTGTGTGTGTGTGTGAGAGAGAGAGAGAGAGAGAGAGAGAGAGAGAGAGAGAGAGACGTATCTTCATTCAACTATTGATGGATGCTTAGGTCACTTCCACATCTTGGCTGTTGTATATAATGTTGCAATAAACATAGGAGTGCATATATCTTTTTGAATTAGTATTTTCATTTTCTTTGAGTAAATACCTAGTAGGAAAATTACAGGACTATAGGGTATTTCTATTTTTTAATTTTTTTTAGAAACCTCCATATTGTTTTCTGTAGTGGTTGCACCAGTTTACATTCCCGTTGACAGTGCACATCCAAACCAACACTAGTTATTTCTAGTCTTTTTGATTCAAATCATTCTGTTAAGTGTAAGGTTATATGTCACCATGGCTTTGGTGTCCATTATTCAGATGATTAGCAATACGGAGCAACTCTTCATGTGTCTCTTGGCCATTTGTATGTCTTCTTTTAAAAATGTCTATTCAGGTCTTCTGCCCATTTTTGAATTGGATTGTTTTAGTGTTGAATTATATAAGTTCTTTATATATTTTGGATAGGAACTGCTTATTGGATATATCATCTACAAATACCTACTTCTATTTAGTAGGTTGTCTTTTTGTCTTGTTGATGGTTTCCCTCACAAGTGCAAAGGTTTTTTGTTTCTTTGTTTTTTGCTTTTGGCATAGTCTCAATAGTTGATGTTTGCATTTGTTCTCTTGCCTCAGGAGACATATCTAGAAAAATGTTGCAAAGGCCAGCATCAGAGAAAATACTGTCTGTGTTCTCTTCTAGGAGTTTTATGATTTCAGTTCTCACATTTATGTCTTTAATCCATTTTGAGTTTGTTTTTGTATATGGTATAAAAAAGTGGTCCAGTTTCATTGTTTTTGCACATAGCTATCCAGTTTTCCCAGCAACATGTATTGAAGACAGTCTTTTCTCCAATATATTCCCCAATATATTCTTACCACCTTCATCATATTAATTGACCATACAAGCATAGGTTTATTTCTGGACCCTCTATTCTGATCAGTTGATTTATAAATCCATTTTTATACCAATACCATACTGTTTAGGTTACTATAGCTTTGTAGTATAGCTCAAAATCTGTGTGACACCTCCAGCATTGCTTTTCTTTCTCAACATAGCTTTGGCTATTCAGGGTCTTTACAGTTACATACAAATTTTAGAATAATTTGTTCCAGTTCTGTGAAAATTAATATTGGTGTTTTGATTGTGATTGCTTTGAATCTGCAGATTACTTTGGATAGTGTGGACATTTTAACAACATTAATCCTTCCAAGCCATGAGCGTGGTTTATTTTTCCATTTGTATGTGTCCTCATTTGTTTCTTTTATACCTTTCAAAGTATAGGTCTTTCAGCAACTTGGTTATGTTTATTTCTAGATATTTTATTCTTGGTGCAATTATACATGGAATTTTTTTCTTAATGTCTTCTGCTACTTCGTTATTAGTGTATAGAAATGCAATAGTTCTCTGTATATTGATTTTGTATCCTGCAGTTTTGCTGAATTCATTTATTACACCTAGTGGTTTTTTAGTAGTCTTTAGTGTTTTCAGTGTATAGTATCATATCTACAAATAATAAAAGTTTTACTTCTTCCTTACCAATCTGGATGCTTTTTATTTCTTGTCTGATTGCTGAGATTATGAATTCCAATACTATGTTGAATAAAGGAGACTAGGTAACTTTGTCATGTTCCTGATCTTAGAATAAAAGCTCTGATTTTTTCACCATTGAGTATGAGGTTAGCTGTGGGTTTGTCATGTATGATCTTAATTACATTGAGGTATGTTCCTTCTAAACTCGCTTTATTGAGAGCTTTTTTCTTTCATCATGACCAGATTTGAATTTTCTCATAGTTTTTCTGTATGTCTTGAAATAATCATGTGATTTTTATCTTCCATTTGGTTAATGTGAAGTATAACACTGATTAATTTGCAAATATGAAACCATCCTTGCATCCCTGGAGTAAATCCCACTTGATGGTAGTCAATGATCCATTTAATGTATTGCTCAATGTGGTTTGCTAATATTTGTTGAGGGTTTTTGCATGTGTGTTCATCAGGGATATTGGCCAATATCTTTTTTTTTTTTAACCCATGGTATCTTCATCTGGTTTTGGTATCAGGATAATGCTGGCCTTGTAGAATGTATTTGAAAGTTTTCCTTTCTCTTTTATTTTTGGAATAGTTTGCAGAGAACAAGTATTAATTCTTCTTTAAATGTTTGACAGAATTCACCTGTGAATCTGGTCCTGGACTTTTCTTTGTTGCAAGTTTTTTTTTAATTATTATTATAAATCCAATTTCATTATCATTCAAATTTTCTAGGTCTTCCTGATTCAGTTTTAAAAGAGTCTATGTTTTCTAGGAATTTATCTCTCTTTTGTGCTATCCAATGTGTTGGCATATAATTTTTTGTAGTATGCTCTTAAAATCATTTGTGTATCTGTGGTGTCAGTTGTTACTTCTCTTTCTTCATTTCTGATTTTATTCATTTGGATCGTCTCTCTTTTTCCCTCCAGTCTGGACAAAGCCTTACTGATTTTGTTTATCTTTTGAAGAAGCAGATCCTGGTTTCATTAATATTTTTCTATTATTTTTGTTTCTTTTCATTTATTTCTTCTCTGATATTTATTATTTCCTTCCTTCTACTAATTTTGAGCTTTGTTCTTCTTTGTCTAGTTCCTTTAGGTTAAATTGTTTAAGGTTTATCTCATTTCTTGAGGTAGGCCTATAGTGCTAAAAACTTTTACCTCTTAAAATTTGATTTAGTTGCATTGGAAAGATTTTGGACTACCGTGTTTTCATTTTCATTTGTCTTCATGTATTTTTTTTAATCTCCTTTTTGAATTTTTGACCCATTGGTTTTTTAATAGCATGTTGTTTAGCCTTAATATATTTGCATTTTTGTCATTGTTATAATTGATTTCATTGTGGTTGGAAAAGATGTATGGTATGATATCAATCTTTTTTTTTTTTTTTTCTTGATGTCCTATTTTTTTTTTTTACTTTATTTAAGCTTTATTTAAACATATGATGTAACCCCACCACCCTCACCCAACCCCTCTTCCCCCCACCCCCCTCAGTTTGTTTTATGACATTAAGAGTCTCTTTTGGTTTTTCTCCCTCCCGATCCCATCTTCTTTCATTTTTACTTTTCCTACCACCTTAACTCCCACCCCCGTTGCATCTCCACTTCCTCATATCAGGGAGATCATGTGATAGTTGTCTTTCTCCAGTTGACTTATTTCGCTAAGCATAATACGCTCTAGTTCCATCCATGTCATCGCAAATGGTAAGATTTCATTTCATTTGATGGCTGCATAGTATTCCATCGTATATATATACCACATCTTCTTTATCCATTCATCTGTTGATGGACATCTAGGTGGGATCGAGTCCCACATCGGGCTCCTTGCTTGGCGGGGAGCCTGCTTCTCCCTCTGCCTCTGTCTACCACTCTATCTGCCTGAGCTCATGCATTCTCTCTCTCTCTAAAAAATAAATAAATAAAATATTAAAAAAAATAAAACTCTTTGTCTGATAGAAGTATTCCTATCACAGCTTTTCTTTGCCTTCCATTTGCATGGAATACCTTTTTCCATCCCTTTACTTTCAGTATGAATGTGTTTTTAGATCTGAAGTGACTCTCTTATAGGCAGCATATAGGTGGGTCTTGTTTTCTTATCCATAACATCACATTATATTTTGATTGGAACATGTACACCACTTATATTTAAAGTAATTATTGATTGGTATGTGCTTACTGCCATTTTGTTCATTGTTTTCTGTTTGTTTGATTGTTTTTTTATAGTTCCCTGTTCCTTTCTTCTTGTTCTTTTTCCTTGTCATTGGTGACCTTCTATAGTGTCATGATTGGCCTTCTTTCTCTTTATTTTTTGTATATCTAGTCTAGGTTTTGATGTGGGGTTACCATGAGATTCATATATAACATCCTAAGTATATAGCAGTCCATATTAAGTTGATGGTTACTTAAGTTCAAATACTTTCTGAACAACTTCATTTTTACTCTCCTCTCCACATTTTGTGTGTATGTTATCATATTTTACATTCCACTTAGTTAACATACAGTGTTATATTAGTTTCAGGTATACAATATACTGATGCAACAATTCCATTCATCACCTGGTGCTCATCAAAAGTGTACTCTTTAATCCCTGACACTGATTAAACCTATCCCTCCCCCATCTCCTCTCTGGTGATGTCAGTCTGATCTTCATAGTGAAGAGTCTGATTCCTGGTCTCTTTCTCTCTCCCCCTCTTTTGCCTTTGCTCATTTGTTTTGTTTCTTGCATACACATAGGGGTGCATGTGTCACTTTTGATTAGTGTTTTTCTATTCTTTGGGTAAATACCCAATACTTTGTTGGATGTATCTTACAGTAGTTCCATTTTTAACTTTCTGAAAAACTTCTGGATCTTGCACAGTAGCTGCATCAGTTTGCATTCCCACCAATAGTGCAAGAGGGTTCCCCCTTCTCTACATCCTTGCCAACACCTGTTTTTTCTTTTTAATTTTAGCCATTGTGACAGGTATGAGGTGATATCTCATTGTAGTTTTGATTTGCATTTCTTTGATGAAGACTGAGAAGCATCTTTTCATGTGTCTGTTGGCCATCTGTATGGCTTCTTTGAAAAAAATGTTTATTGTCTGCCCATTTTTTTAATTGGATTATTTGTTTTTTTGGTGTTGAGTTTAAGTTCTTACTATATTTTGGAAACTAACCATTTGTCAGATATGTCATTTGTAAATATGTTCTCCCATTCTCTGGGTTTCCTTTTAGTTTTGTTGTTGGTTTCCTTTGCTGTGCAGAAACTTTTTATTTTGGTGAAGTCCTGATAGTTTATTTTTGCTTTTGTTTCCCTTGCCTCAGGGGTCCTATCTAGAAAAAAGTTGCTCAGATCAATATCAGAGAAGTTACTGCCTGTGTTCTTTTCCAGGATTTTGATGGCTTCCTGTCTCACATTTAGGTCTTTAATCCATTTTAAATTAGTTTTTGTGTATGGTGTAAGAAAGTAGTCCAGTTTCATTATTTTGCCTGTGGCTGTCTAGTTTTCCCAGCACCATTTGTTGAAGAGACTTTTTCCCATTGTATATTCTTTTCTGCTTTGTAGACAATTAATTGAGCATATAATTGTGGGTGTATTTCTGATTTTTCTATTTGTTCCATTGAATTATGTATCTATTTTTATGCCAATACCATACTGTTTTGATTACTACAGTCTTGTAATACAACTTGAAGTCCAGAATTGTGATGCCTCCTGCACTGCCTTTCTCTTTCAAGGTTGCTTTAGCTATTTGGGGTCTTTTGTGGTTACATACAAAATTTAGGATTGTTTGTCCTAGATCTGTGAAAAATACTGTTAGTATTCTGATAGGCATTGCACTGAATGTGTAGATTACTTTGGTTAGTATAGACATTTTAACAATATTTTTTCTTCCAACCCATGAGCAGTGGAATGTCTTTCCACTTCATTTTGTTGTCTTCAATTTCTTTTATCAAAGTTTTATAGTTTTCAGAGTAAAGACCTTTCACCTTTTTAATTAGGTTTATTCCTAGGTATCTTATTACTTTTTAAAATTTAATTTCTTTTCAGTTTTCCAAAATTCATTGTTTATGCACCACACCCAGTGCTCCATGTAATACGTGCCCTCCATAATACTCACCACAAGGCTCACCCCTCCCCCCAAGGGTTTTGGATACCCTCCAAAACCCTCAGTTTGTTTCTCAGAGTCCACAGTCTCTCATGGTTTGTCTCCCCCTCCAATTTCCCCCAATTCACTTCTCTCCATCGCCCAGTATCCTCCATGTTATTCCTTAAGCTCCACAAGTAAGTGAAACCATTTGATAATTGACTCTCTCTGCTTGACTTATTTCACTCAGCATAATCTCTTCCAGTCCCGTCCATGTTGATATAAAAGTTGAGTGTTCATCCTTTCTGATGGAGGCATAATACTCCATTATATATGTGGAGTATATCTTCTTTATCCATTCATCCAAAGGGCATCTTCGTTCTTTCCCCAGTTTGGTGAATGTGGCCATTGCTGCTATGAACATTGGGGTACAGATGGCTCTTCTTTTCACTACGTCAATATCTTTGGGGTAAATACCCAGTAACACAATTGAGGGTCATAGGGAAGCTGTATTTTTAATTTCTTAAGGAATCTCCACAGTGTTTTTCAAAGTGGCTGCAGGCATTCCCACCAACAGTTTAAGAGGGTTTCCCCTTCCTCCACATCCTCTCCAACACTCGTTGTTTTCTGTCTTGTTGATTTTGGCCATTCTAACTGGTGTAAGCTGGTTTCTCGATGTGGTTTTGATTTTAATCTCCCTGATGGCTAGTGATAATGAACATTTTTTCATGTGTCTGTTAGCCATTTTTATGTCTTCATTGGAGAAGTGTCTGGTCATGTCTTCTGCCCATTTTTTGACGTGATTATCTGTTTTGTGTGTGTTGAGTTTGAGGAGTTCTTTATAGATCTTGGATATCGGCTCTTTGTCTGTAGTGTCATTTGTGAATATCTTCTCCCATTCCGTGGGTTCCCTCTTTGTTTTGTTTACTGTTTCCTTTGCTGTGCAGAAGCTTTTGATCTTGATGAAGTCCCAAAAGTTCATTTTCACTTTTGTGTTCTTTGTCTTTGGAGACATGTCTTGAAATAAGTTGCTGTGGCCAATGTTGAAGAGGTTACTGCCTATGTTCTCTCCAGGATTTTGATAGACTCCTGCCTCACATTGAGGTCTTTTATCCATTTTGTGGATAAAGGATAAAAGATTGAGGTCTTTTATCCATTTTATCCATTTTATCTTTGTGTATGGCGTAAGAGAATGGTTAAATTTCATTCTTCTATACATAGCTGTCCAATTTTCCCAGTACCATTTAATGAAGAGATTTGTCTTTTCTCCACTGGATATTTTTTCCTGCTTTGTTGAAGATTATTTAACCATAGAGTTAAGGGTCCATATTTGGGCTCTCTACTCTGTTCCACTGGTGCCAGTACCATGCTGTCTTGGTGATCACTGCTTTGTAGTAAATCTAGAAATCAGGCAATGTGATGCCCCCAGTTTTGTTTTTCTTTTTCAATATTTCCTTAGCCATTTGGGGTCTCTTCTGGTTCCAAACAAATTTTAGGATTGTTTGTTCCAGCTCTTTGAAAAATGCTGGTGGAATTTTGATTGGGGTGGCATTGAAAGTATAGATTGCCCTAGGCAGTATAGACATTTTAACAATGTTTATTCTTCCAATCCATGAGCATGGAATGCTCTTCCATCTTTTTGAGTCTTCTTCAATTTCTTTCATGAGAGTTCTGTAGTTCCTCAAGTACAGATCCTTAACCTCTTTGGTTAGGTTTATTCCCAGGTATCTTGTGGTTCTTGGTGCTATAGTAAATGGAATTGATTCTCTAGTTTCCCTTTCTCTATTTTCATTGTTAGTGTGTAAGAAAGCAACTGATTTCTGTACATTGATTTCGTATCCTGCCACATTACTGAACTGCTGTATGAGTTCTAGTAGTTTGGGGATATAGTCTTTTGGGTTTTCCATATGAAGTATCATGTCATCTGCAAAGAGAGAGAGTTTAACTTCTTCTTTGCCAATTTGAATACCTTTTATTTCTTTTTGTTGTCTGAATGCTGTTGCTAGGAGTTCTAGTACTATGGAGAATAACAGTGGTGAGAGTGGACATCCTTGTCATGTTCCTGATCTCAAAGGAAGGTTGTCAGCTTTTCCCCATTGAGTGTGATATTTGCTGTGGGTTGTTCATAGATAGATTTTAGGAAGTTGAGGAATATTCCCTCTATCCCTATATTCTGAATTGTTTTAATCTGGAACAGATGCTGTATCTTGTCAAATGCTTTTTCTGCATCAATTGGGAGGACCATGTGGTTCTTCTCTCTCCTTTTATTGATTTGTTCTGTCACATTGATTGATTTGCAAATGTTGAACCACCCTTGCATCCCATAGATAAATCCCACCTGGTCATGGTGGATAAACTTTTTAATGTACTGTTGGACCCTATTAGCTAGGATCTTGTTGAGAATTTTTGCATCCATATGCATCAGGAATATTGGTCTGAAATTCTCCTTTTTTGTGGAGTCTTTGCCTGGTTTGGGGATCAGGGTAATGGTGGCTTCATAAAAAGAGTCTGGAAGTTTCCCTTCTGTTTCTAGTTTTTGAAACAGCTTCAGAAGAATAGGTATTATTTCTTCTTTGAATGTTTGCTGGAATCCTCCAGGGAATCTTTCAGGTCCTGGGCTCTTGTTTTTTTGGCAGGTTTTTGATTACTGCTTCAATTTCATTACTAGATATTGGTCTATTAGGGTTGTCAGTTTCTTCCTGATTCAGTTTTGGAAGTTTATAAGTTTCCAGGAATGCATCCATTTCATCTGGGTTGCTTAACTTATTGGCATATAACTGTTGATAATACTTTCTGATAACTGTTTCTATTTCCTTGGCATTAGTCGTGATCTCTCGCTTTTCATTCATAATTTTATTAATTTGGATCCTCTCTCTTTTCTTTTGGGTGAGTTTGGCCAGTAGTATATTGATCTTATTTATTCTTTCAAAAAACCAGCTTCTAGTTTCATTGATGTGTTGTTCCACTGTATCTTTAGTTTCTATCTCATTGATCCCTGCTCTAATCTTGATTATTTCTCTTGTGTGTGGGGTTGTCTTAATTTGTTGTTGATTCTCCAGTTCTTTAAGGTGTAAAGAGAGCTGGTGTATTCTGGATTTTTCAATTTTTTTTGAGTGAGGCTTGGATGGCTATGTATTTCCCCCTTAGTACCAACTTTGCTGTATCCCATAGGTTTTTGGACCGAAGTGTCTTCATTCTCAGTGGTTTCCATGAATTGTTTAAGTTCTTCTTTGATTTCTTTTTTTTTTAAGATTTTATTTATTTATTTGATATACAGAGATCACAAGTAGGCAGAGAGGCAGAGAGAGAGGAGGAAGCAGGCTGTCCACAGAGCAGAGAGCCCGATGCGGGGCTCGATCCCACGACCCTGGGATCATGACCTGAGCTGAAGGCAGCAGCTTTAACCCACTGAGCCACCCAGGCGCCCCTCTTCTTTGATTTCTTGATTGATCCAAACATTCTTAAGCAGGGTGGTCTTTAGCTTCCAAGTGTTTTAATTCCTTCCAAACTTTTTCTTGTGGGTGAGTTCCAGTTTCAAAGCATTGTGGTCTGAGGGAATAATCTCAATCTTTTGGTATCAGTTGAGTCCTGATTTGTGACCCAGTATGTGGTCTATTCTGGAGAAAGTTCCATGTCTGCTCAAGAAGAATGAGTATTCTGTTGTTTTAGGGTGGAATGTTCTGTATATATCTATGAGGTCCATCTGGTCCAATGTGTCATTCAATGATCTTCTTTCTTTATTGATTTAATGCTTGGATGACCTGTCTATTACTGGGAGTAGCATCTTAAGATCCCCTACTATTAATGTATTCATATCAATATGATTTTTTATCTTGGTTAACAGTTGTCTTATGTAGTTGGCTGCTCCCATACTGGGGGCATATTTACAACTGTTAGATCTTCTTGGTGGATAGACCCTTTAAGAATGATGTAGTGTCTTTATCTCTAACTACAGTCTTTAGTTTAAAATCTAATTTATCTGATATGAGAATTGCTATGCCAGCTTTCTTTTGAGGCCCATTGGCATGAAAGATGCTTCTCCATCCCTTCACTTTCAATCTGGATGTATGTTTAGGTTCCAAATAGGTCTCTTGTAGACAACATATGGAGGTCCTGTCCAACCTGCAGACCTGTGCCATTTTAGGGAGCATTTAGGCCATTCACATTGAGAATGATTATTGACAGATATGTTTTTATTGACATCATGTTGCTTGTCAAGTCCTCATTTCTATAGATTGTCTCTGTATTCTCTGTATAAATTTCTGTTCTACATCACTCTTGGGCTCTTCTTTTTTAGAACCGCACTTAATATATCATGTAGTGCCAGCTTGGTGGTCACATACTCTTTTAAACCTTGTTGGTCTTGGAAGCTCTTTATCTCTCCATCCATTTTGAAAGTCAGCCTTGCTGGATAAAGTATTCTTGGCTGCATGTTCTTCTCATGTAGTGCTCTCAATATGTCTTCCCAGCCCCTGCTGGCTTGCCAGGTTTCTGTGGACAGGTCTGATGTTATTCTGATGGACCTTCCTCTGTATGTAAGAAATCTCTTTTCCCTAGCTGCCCTCAGAAGCTCTTGTCTAAAATTACGATTTGTCAGTCTCATAATCAAGTGTCTCAAGGTCTTTCTAGATTTGTTGAACTTGGTGGGAAGTGTTCTTTCTACCTCTAGGGCATGAATGCTTGTTCCATTCCCCAGATTGGGAAAATTTTCATCCAGAATTTGTTCAACCATATCTTCTAGTCTTCTCTTTCTCCACTCCCTCAGGGATCCCAATAATCCTGACGTTGGACTGTTTCATGGTGTCATTTATTTCCCTAATTCTATTTTCATGGCTTCTAAGCTGTTTCTTCCATGCCTCTTCCTGATCCTTTTTCTCTATCAGTTTGTCCTCTAGATTACTAATTCTCTCTTCTGCCTCGATTATGCTAGCTGTTAGAGTATTTAGATTAGATTGGATCTCATTGATAGCATTCTTAACTTCTTGGCTTTCACTTAACTCTATGGCTTTCACTTCTGCCATAGAGATTCTATGTTGTCACTAATGGTTTTCTCCAACCTAGTCATCACCTGGATAATTGTTACCCTGAATTTCCTTTCCGACATACTCTTTATGTCCATATCCAGTAGTTCTAATGGAGAGGCCGTGTCTCTGAATTTTTCCTCTGTTGGGTGTTCCTCCTCCTAGTCATTTGGTGAGAGGTGGTTGAGGGAATGTATAGCTGAATGTAGCAACCACGATCCAGGCAAGGTGCACCCTGGAATGCTTCTGAGCAATCGGAAGTCACCACCAAAAAGAAAGAAAAAAAAGAGGGAGAGAGAGAGAGAGAGAAGACCCAGCCAGAATGGGCCCCAAATGTAAGATTTATAAGGTATACAAACAAAAATGGACAAACAAAAAGACCGACAAAAATGAATGACAAGAAAAAAAAAAAGAACCTAGCCAGAAGAAAAATGAACCCCAATATAATACCAGAACAAAAACAAATACACAGGTACACTGACAGAAGAAAAAGATGGGAGGGTGGTTATAAATCCTCAGTGTGGGTGAGGAAGGTTGTTTTGATTCCTCCTGGGTGTATCTTGATATCTTTGTTAAGGGACTCAACTTTCCAGAGATAAAGGGGGATTGAAACTGGTGTATAGGGGCACCTGGGTGGCTCAGTAGGTTAAGGCCTCTGCCTTCAGCTCAGGTCATGATCCCAGGGTCCTGGGATTGAGCCCCGCATCGGGCTCTCTGCTCAGTGGAGAGCCTGCTTCCTCCTCTCTCTCTGCCTGCCTCTCTGCCTACTTGTGATCTCTGCCTGTCAAATAAATAAACAAAATCTTAAAAAAAAAATCTTGGTTTATATATGGGGGTAGTATTGATTAGGGAAAGAGGGTTACCTTGAAGCTTATATCTATATGTATATTAAAAAAATAGAAAAGGAAAAAAACACAGATGTATGTATGAAAAAAGTTCAAGTTAAAAGGTTATTATGGAATATGTTATATTAAACCTCTAGTTGTAATGGTAAGTACACTAAAAATTAAAAAGAACAAGAATAATGAGAACAAGTTAAAAACGAAAGGTGTATCTATGAAATATACAGGTTTTAGGGCAATGCCAGGAGTTTAACATATCGTTTTCCCCTCATATTGGGGTTTTACAGTTTTATGGGGACCCTGTGGTAGTTGTCCTCTCATTCTTTTGGCTGGTGTTCTGGGGGAGGGGCTTGCCACATTGTTTTTCAGTCAGTCTTGCTTGGGTTGAGTCCTTGTGCAGCCCTATCAAGGGGCTGGGCTCTGTGAAAACTGGTTTTTCAGGCTTTTGTTCTTTGTAGATTTTTGTTCTTTGGGGGCTTTTTGTGACTTTTCAGAGGTTTAGTGGAAAGCAATTTCACCCAGACCTCCATCTCAGAGAGAAGCCTCAGTCTGTTCCCCTCTGGGTGGTCCAGAACACACAGACTCCCCCTCTGCAAACTCTGCTTAGCCATGCAACCTCCCACAGGCAGTGCATGTCCCCAGCCACCATCTCAGGGGTAGCCTGAAGCACCTGCTTGTCTCTGAACTCCTGTGCCACTAAAACTGCAAGCGATATTGGTCCAGGGAGCCCGCTTCATGTGGCTGCCTTTGCCAACACTGCTGTCTGGGGTCCAGACCTCACTGTGCACAGGGTGCCACCATGGGATTCTGACCAGAGATCGTTCTGAGTTTTTCAGGCCTGGGTTGGGAGAGTCCAGACCCTCGGCCAGTCTTAGAGACCACTGCTAACACCTGCACAGAGCTTTCTCAGGTATGGGGAAGGGAATGGATTAGACCCCAGTCAGTCGCGTAGTACATGCAGAGTGCAAAAGTTCTAGGGAGCGCAGGCTGTAGCTGTCACCAGACTCCCTCATGCAGGGGTGGGATTGTGCCCAGCCTAGTGGTGGTGCAAGCTGCGCAACCCCAGGGGGCTCCGGACCAGGAACTGGAGGCTCTGATGCACTCTCTCTGGCACGGGTGGTCGCCAGCAGTAGCCATCCTGGGTCTGTGGGCTAGGCCCATACCTGTGACTGCCTGATTCCACCAGTTGCCCCTTAAGATCTTTTGCTCTTTTTGAGTGTTTTTAACCAGACTGCAAGTTAATGCTTGTCCCCAATCACAGGGCACTTTTGTAGGGTATTTTTCCAGTGGGTCATTTCTGGTGGCTTCCTCCCCCTTCTGTGTATCCTCCAATATTAGTCTGATCATTCCCACTCTGCTTCACCTCTTCACGGGTGTCTTCTGTCCCCCATAGAGATCCAGACTGTATAATCCTATATCTCAGGCTGATTTCATGGGTGTTCAGAGTGTTCTGGTAGATAATTAGCTTACTTTAGGGGACCGGTTAATTAGACCACTTTAGGGACTTCTCCACCATCTTGCCCCCACCCCTCTCATTATTTTTAATGCAATTGTAAATGGAACCGTTCTTTTAATTTCACTTTCTGCTGCTTCATTATCAATGTATAGAAATGCAACAGTTTTCTCTATGTTGATGTATCCTGTGACCTTATTGAATTTATTTATCAGTTCTGCTGGATTTCTGGTCAAGTCTTTGGGATTTTCTATATCGAGTATCATGTTCTCTCTAAATAATGAAAGTTTTACTTCTTCCTTAATTTTTGGATTCCTTTTATTTCTTTTTATTGTCTGATCGCTGTGGCTAAGACTTCTAGTACTTTGTTGAATAAAAGTGATGAGTGTGGACGTCCTTATCTTATTCTAACTTAGAAAAGAGACTCTTAGTTTTTCCTCATTGAAGATGATGTTAGCTATGTCCTTTTCATATATAGTTTTTATTATTTTGAGGGATGTTCCCTCTAAACCTACTTTGTTGAGGTTTTTTTTAATGAATGGATCTTGTACTTAATCAAATGCTTTTTCTGGACATATTGAAATGATCATATGTTCTTATGTTTTCTCTAATTGATGTGTTGTATCATACTGATTGACTTACGAATATTAATCCACCCTTGCAACTCAGGAATAAATCCCACTTGACTGTGGTGGATGATTTTTAATGTATTGTTGGATTCATTTGGCTTGTATTATGTTTAGGATTTTTACATCAATGTTCATTAGGGATATTTGGCCTCTGGTTTTCTATTTTAGTGGTGGATTTACCTGGTCTTTGTAAATGCTGGCCTCATGGAATGAATTTGGAAGTTTTCCTTCCTGTTCTATTTTTTGGTATAGTTTGAGAAGAAGAGGTATTAATTCTTCTTTGAATGTTCTGTGGAATTTGCCTGGGAAGCCAGCTTGTTCTGGACATTGGCTTTTTGGGAAGTATTTTGATTATTGATTCAGTATCTTTACTGGTTATCAGTTTGTTCAAACGTTCTATTTCTTCCTCTTTCAGTTTTGGTAGTTGATATGCTTCTATGAATTTACCCATTTCTTGTATCGTCCAGTTTGTTGGCATAAAATATTTCATAATATTCTCTTATAAATTGTGTGTCTACAGTGTTGGTTGTTATTTGTCCTCTGTCATTTGTGATTTTTTTTTTTAATCCTTTCTCTTTTTTTTTCTTGATAGGTCTAGCTAGAGATCAATTTCACTGATTTTTTTCCAAGAAATCAGCTCTTGGTTTCATTGCTCTGTTCTATTGTTTTAGTTTATAAGTCATTCTCATTCTTCTACTCTAATCTTTCTTATTTGCTTCCTTCTGCTGGTTTTAGATTTTGTTTGTAGTATTTCTAGCTCCTTTAGGTGTAAGGTTAACTTATTTATTTGAGATTTTTCTTGTTCCTTGAGGTTGGCCTGTACTGCTATAGGTCTTCCTCTTAACACTGCTTTTCCTATATTCCAGAGCTGTGGGACCATTTGTGTTTTCATTTTAATTTGTTTCCATGTACTTTAAAAAATTTCTTCCTTCAGTTTGTGGTGGGCCCATTGATTGTTCAGTAGCATGTTTTTTTTTTTTTTTAAGATTTTTATTTATTTATTTGACAGACAGAGATCACAAGTAGGCAGAGAGAGAGAGGAGGAAGCAGGCTCCCTGCCGAGCAGAGAGCCCGATGCGGGGCTCGATCCCAGGACACTGGGATCATGACCTGAGCCGAAGGCAGAGGCTTTAACCTACTGAGCCACCCAGGCGCCCCGAGTAGCATGTTTTTTAACCTCCATGTATTTGTGGTCTTTCCAAATTTTTTTCCATGGCTTGACATGGACTTAAGTAAATTTTAACATGCAATTGGTTTCACTACTTTTGTCTTTTCACCTTCATACTAGCTTAAAAATTGATCTACTATCTCTGCTATATGTATGCTTCACCCATTTTTTCCATAATTTTCTTCCAAGTATGGCTTTTTCTTTTCCATTTAAAGAAGTTTCTTTCTTTTTTTCTTTTTATTAACATATAATGTATTATTTGCTTCAGGGGTACAAGTCTGTGAATCATCAGTCTTACACACTTCACAGCACTCACCATAGCACGTACCCTCCCCAATGTCCATAGCCCAGCCACCCTATCCCTCCTCCACTCCCCCAGAAATCCTCAGTTTGTTTCCTGAGATTGAGTCTCTTATGGTTTGTCTCCTTCCCAATCCCATCTTGTTTCATTTTTACCCTCCCAACCCCTCATGACTGCCTGCCCTGCCTCTAAAATTCCTCATATCAGAGATATCATATGATAATTGGCTTTATCTGATTGACTTATTTCTCTTAGCATGATACCCTCTAGTTCCAACCACATCGTTGTCATTGTAAATGGCAAGATTTTATTTCTTTTGATGGCTGCATTATATATATATATATATATTATATATATATATATATATATAATATATATATATGCACCACATCTTCTTTATCCATCATCTGTTGATGCACATCTAGGTTCTTTCCATAGTTTGGCTATTGTGGACATCACTGCTATAAACATTCGGGTGCATGTGCCTCTTCAGATCACTGCATTTGTATTTTTAGGGTAAATACCCAGTAGTGCAGTTGCTGGGTCATGGGGTGGCTCTATTTTCAACTTTTTGAGGAACCTCCATGCTCTTTTCCGGAGTGGCTGGACCATCTTGCATTCCCACCAACAGTAAAGGAGGGTTCCCCTTTCTCCAAATTCTTGCCAACACCTGTCCTTTCTTGACTGGTTAATTTAGCCATTCTGACTGGTGTGAGGTGGTTTCTCACTGTGGTTTGATTTGTATTTCCCTGATGCCGAGTGATGTTGAGCACTTTTTCATGTATCTGTTGGCCATTTGATTGTCTTCTTTGCAGAAATGTCTGTTCATGTCTTCTGCCCACTTCTTGATTGGATTATCTGTTCTTTGGGTGTTGAGTTTGGTAAGTTCTTTACAGATTTTGGATACTAGCCCTTTACCTGATATGTCATTTGTGAATATCTTCTCCCATTCTCTCTGTTGTCTTTTGGTTTTGTTGACTGTTTCCTTTACTGTGCAAAAGCTTTTGAACTTGATAAAGTCCCAGTAGTTCATTTTTGCCCTTGCTTCCCTTGCCTTTGGCAATGCTTCTAGCAACAAGTTGCTGCGGCTGAGGTTGAAGAGGTTGCTGCCTATGTTTTCCTCAAGGATTTTGATGGATCCCTCTCTCACATTTGAGTCTCTTATCCATTTTGTGTCTATTTTTGTGTGTGGTATAAGGAAATGGTCTAGTTTCATTCCTCTGCATGTGGCTGTCCAGTGTTCCCAACAT
Source organism: Taxidea taxus jeffersonii (assembly GCA_003697995.1). NCBI lineage: Eukaryota > Metazoa > Chordata > Mammalia > Carnivora > Mustelidae > Taxidea > Taxidea taxus. The sequence continues at coordinate 18,810 of RCUC01138185.1, read as the reverse complement.
CATTTGTTGAAGAGACTGTCTTTTCCATTGGACATTGTTTCCTGCTTTGTTGAAGATTAGTTGACCATGGAGTTGAGAGTCCATTTCTGGGCTCTCTATTCTGTTCCATTGATCTGTGTGTCTATTTTGTGCCAGTACTATACTGTCTTGATGATTATAGCTTTGTAATAGAGCTTGAAGTCTGGACTTGTGATGCCACCAACTTTGTTTTTCTTTTGCAACGTTTCTCTGGCTATTTGGGGTGTTTTCTGGTTCCATATAAATTTTAGGATTATTTGTTCCATTTCTATGAAAAAAGTTTATGGTATTTTATTAAATATGTAGATTGCTTTAGGTAGCATAGACATTTTCACAATATATGTTCTTCCAATCCATGAGTGTAGAACGTTTTTCCATTTCTTTGTGCCTTCCTCAATTTCTTTCATGAGTGTTTTTTAGTATTCTGGGTACAGATTCTTTGCCTCTTTAGTTGGGTTTATTCCTAGGTATCTTACAGTTTTGGGTGCAATTGTAAATGGGATTGACTCTAATTTCTCTTCTTACTGTTGGTGTATAGAAATGCAACTGATTTCAATTCTAGTACTATGATGAATAGCAGTGGTGATAGTGGACATCCCTGCCGTGTTCCTGACATTAGGGAGAAAGCTCTCAGTTTTTCCCTATTGAGAATGATATTCTCTGTGGGTTTTTCATAGATGGCTTTGTTGATATTGAGGTATGTACCCTCTATCCCTATCCCATGAAGAGTTTTGATCAAGAAAGGATGCTGTACTTTGTCAAATGCTTTTCAGCATCTGTTGAGAATATCCTATGGTTCTTGTTCTTTCTTTTATTAATGTATTGTATCACATTGATTGATTTGTGGATGTTGAACCAACCTTTTAACGCAGGAATAGATCCCACTTGGTCGTGGTGAATAATCCTTTAATGTACTGTTGGATCCTATTGGCTAGTATTTTGGTGAGAATTTTTGCATCTGTGTTCATCAAGGATATGGGTCTGTAATTCTTTTTTGGTGGGGTCTGGTTTATCTGGTTTTGGGATCAAGGTAATGCTGGCCTCATAAAATGAGTTTGCTATAAGGAAATGGCCCAGTTTCATTCTTATTCCATTTCTATTTTTTGGAACAGTTTCAGGAGAATAGGTATTAATTCTTTAAATGGTTGGTAGAATTCCCCTGGGAAGCCCTCTGGGCCTGGGCTCTTGTTTGTTGAGAGATTTTTGATGACTGCTTCAATCTCCTTACTGGTTATGGGTCTGTTCAGGTTTTCTGTGTCTTCCTGGTTCAGTTTTGGTAGTTTTTATGTCTCTAGGAATGTGTCCATTTCTTCCAGATTGTCAAATTTGCTGGCGTAGAGTTGCCTGTAATATGTTCTTATAATTGTTTGTATTTCTTTGGTGTTGGTTGTGATCTCTCTTCTTTCATTCATGATTGTATTAATTTGGGTCCTTTTTCTTTTTTCTTTTTGAAAAGTCTGGCCAGGGGGTTATTAACCTTATTAATTCTTTCAAAGAACCAGCTCCTAGTTTCGTTGAGATGTTCTACTGTTCTTTTGGTTTCTATTTCATTGATTTCTCCTCTAATCCTTATTCTCTTCTTCTGCTGGGTTTAGGCTTTCTTTGTTCTTTCTCCAGCTCCTTTTGGTGTAGAATTATGTTGTGTACTTGAGGCCTTTCTTGTTTCTTGAGAAAGGCTTGTATTGCTGTATAGTTTCCTCTCAGGACCACCTTTGCTGTGTCCCAAATATTTTGAACAGTTGTATTTTCATTTCTTTTGATAAAATTTTTTTAATTCTTCTTTAATTCCTGGTTGACCCATTCATCCTTTAGTACAATGCTCTTTAGCCTCCATGTATTTGAGTTCTTTCCAACTTTCCTCTTATGGTTGAGTTCTAGTTTCAAAGCATTGTGGTTTGAAGATATACAGGGAATGATCTTTTGGTCCCAGTTGAGACCCGATTTGTGGCCCAGGTTGTGATCTATTCTGGAGAATGTTCATGTGCACTAAAGAAGACTGTGTATTCTGTTGCTCTGGGGTGGAATCTTCTGAATATATTTGTGATGTCCATCTGGTCCAGAGTGTCATTTAAGGCCTTTATTTACTTGTTGATCTTTTGCTTGGATGATCTGTCCATTTCTGTGAGGGGGATGTTAAAGTCCCCCACTATTATTGTATTATTGTTGTTGTGTTTCTTTGATTTTGTTATTAATTGGTTTATATAGTTGACTGTTCCCATGTTAGGGAACATATTTAAAATTCTTAGATCTTCTTGTTGGACAGACCCTTTGAGTTTGATATAGTCATTCCTCATCTCTTATTATAGTCTTTGGCTCAAAATCTAATTTACATGATCTAAGGATTCCCACTCCAGCTTTCTTTTGATGTCCATTAGCATGGTAAATTGTTTTCCACCCCCTCACTTTCAATCTGGAGGTGTCTTTGGGTCTAAAATGAGTTTCTTAAAGACAGCATATTGATGGGTTTTAGTTTTTCATCCATTCTGATACCCTGTGTCTTTTGATTGAGGCATTTAGCCCATTTACACTCAGGGTAACTATGGAAAGATAGGAATTTAAAGCTATTGTATTGCCCATAAGGTGACTGTTATTGTATATGTCTCTGTTCCTTTGTGGTCTGTTACTTTTAGGTTCTTTCTTCGCTTAGAGGAGCCCTTTCAATATTTCCTGTAGGACTGGTTTGGTGTTTGCAAATTCTTTTAATTTTTGTTTGTACTGGAAACTTTTTATATCTCCTTCTATTTTCAATGATAGCCTAGCTGGATATACTATTCTTAGCTGCATATTTTTCTCATTTTATTTATTTATTTATTTAAATTTTTTTGTCAGAGAGAGAGAGAGAGAGCAGGAGCGAGCACAGGCAGACAGAGTGGCAGGCAGAGGCAGAGGGAGAAGCAGGCTCCTTGCCGAGCAAGGAGCCCAATGTGGGACTCTATCCCAGGTCGCTGGGATCATGACCTGAGCCGAAGGCAGCTGCTTAACCAACAGAGCCACCCAGGCATCCCTATTTTTCTCATTTAGTGCTCTGAATATATCATGGCAGTTCTTTCTGGCCTGCCAGGTCTCTATGGATAAGTCTGTTGCCAATCTACTATTACTATCATTGTATGTTACAGACATCTTGTCCTGAGCTGGTTTCAGGATTTTATCTTTGTCACTAAGACTTGTAAGTTTTACTATTAGATGATGGGGTGTGGACCCATTTTTATTGATTTGGAGGGGCATTGTCTGTACCTCCTGGATTTTGATGCTTGTTCCCTTTGCCATATTGGGGAAATTCTCTACTATAATTTGCCCCAATATACCTTCTGCCTGTCTCTCTCTTTTGTTCTTCTTCTGGAATCCCAATTATTCTAATACTGTTTCATCTTATGGTATCATTTATCTCTCGAATTCTTCCTTCATGGTTCAGTAGTTGTCTCTCTTTTGCTCAGCTTCTTTATTCTCTATCATTTGGTCTTCTGCATCACTAATTCTCTCTTCTGCCTCCTTTATCCTAGCAGTAAGAGCCTCCACTTTTTATTGCACCTCAATAATGGCTTTTTGATTTCAACTTGGTTAGATTTTAGTTCTTTTATTTCTTCAGAAAGGGATTTTATTTCTCCAGAAAGGGTTTCTCTAATATCTGCCATGCCTTTTTTGAGCCCAGCAGCACCTTGAGAATTTTGTTCTGAACTCTAGCTGTGACTTATTACCAATGTTTGTATTAATTAGGTCCCTAGCCACTGGTACTGCCTCTTTTTTTTTTTTTTTTTTTTTGTGGTGAGTTTTTCTGCCTTGTCATTTTATTTATATAAGAAGAGAATAAAACACTAAAAGGGTGTCAAAGACCCCAGAAAAATGTATGCTAACCAAATCAGAAGAGATCCAAAACGGGGGGGAGAAGAAAGGGAGAAAAATAAATAAATAAATAAATATTAGCCTGGTAAATAGAACATAGCCACCCACTTGATTTTGGCTGTATTTTGGTCTCTTAGAAGTAACTACCTCAAAAAAAAAAATAAATAAAAAGGAAGTAACTACCTCACAAAATTTTAAGAAAAGTAAAACATATATTCAAAAATAAGGGTAAACACAATGAAGGAATATGACACAAATACAGGAATATGACTGTAAAGATGAAAATTTAAAAAAAATTCTAAAAAAGGAATATGTTGGTTAGAAAAAGAAAAAAAAGGATGCAATATGCTCAGGCTGGTGAAGGGATAAAATATGACTATAATGATTAAGGTGTAAATAGATTTCTTTTATGAAAGTTATTGTTAAGATAAATTAGTTATAAAACATTAAAAGAGGAAAGAGGAAAAGTTAGAAAAATAGAATAAGAAAAATTAAAAGAAAATTTAACTTTGCAAGAATAAAGGATCATGGGGGAAAAGCCATGAATTCTATACGTTGCTTTCCCCTAGCTCTGGAGTTCTGCTATTCTCCTTGATTGATGAGCTTGTCTTGGCTGGATGTTCTTGCTGATCTTCTGTGGGAGGGGTCTGTTGCAGTGATTCTCAAATGTCTTTGTTTGAGGAGGAATTGCACAGCCCTTGCCAGGGACCAGGCTAAGTAATCTGCTCGGGTTCATTCTTTGAGCTTTTGTTCCCTGAATGCTTTCTGTAGAGCTCCGGAGGATAGAAGTGAAAATGGCAGCTTCCCAATCTCCAGCCCAGAGGAGCTGAGAGCTCGGGGACTCACTCCTCAATGCACCTCCAGAAACAAGTAGTCAATCACTCCTGTCTCCCTGGTCTCTGGCTGCACTCCGAGCTCACCTGGCCTGTGACTGAGCATTCTGTCTCTGGCACATGGCCCCATTTCGAGTCTCCAAACCCAGCAGATTCCTTCTGCAGTGCTCCTCCCAGAGCACGAAGGTGAGTCTCTATGGATTTGCCACTTTCGAGGTCCCTTCTTGAAGAGCAGTGGTCAGACTGTGTCTTGGATCATGGTTTAAGGTAACCCTTTTCTGAAAGTTCATTCTTTGGTTCTGTCTCTGTAGCTGGCTTCCCCACTCTGATACCTGGCACTCTGCCACACTCAGACACCCCTGATCTTTCTGTGACTCCGTGGGACCTGAGACCACTGTTCCCATGAGGGCTCCACCCCCGATTAGCCTCTGGAGCAATGTTCCTCAGGGGAGCAGACTTCTAAAAGTTCTGATTTTGTGCTCCACTGCTCCACCACTTGCTGGGAGCTGGCCCCTCCCTCTGGGGTCTATCTTCCTATCGCTTTGGATTCACTTCTCCATTCATCCTACCTTTCAGAAAGTGTTCAATTTTCTGTTCCTAGAATTGCTGCTCTTCTCTATCTCCTGTTGAGTGTGTAGGTGTTTGGAATGGTTTGAAACCTATCTAGATGAACTCCTGGAATCTGATGTCATTTTAGTCTATTACTCCGCCATCTTTCCTCTCTCCTATACTTACATTTTAAAGTAATACATTTACTCATGCAGAATTTAAAAATAAAAAAGGGTTTATAATTTAATCATAACAAAGACTACAGAGGAAGAAATTTGCTTTTTCAATGAATGATCTGGGGACATTTGGTTACTTTTATGAAAAACTAAAGTAAGAATGTGATTCCTATCTCATCTTATACACATAAAAGAAACTGCATGTGGATTTAATATCTAAATATGAAAAGGAAACTTTAAAATTTTAAATAAAATGGGAGACTATATTTATGATCTTGGGGTAAGGATGAAGTTTATTATTCTAACGTTATTGAGATAAAATTGACATAGGTCATTGTGTAAGTGTAAGGTATATAGTGTATTTATTTGAAACACATTAATAATTGCAAAATGGTTACTACCATAGTGTTTACACCTCCAGCAAGGAAGAACTTTTTTTTTTTTAAGATTTTATTTATTTTTTTGACAGACAGAGAACACAAGCAGGGGGAGTAGCAGGCAGAGGGAGAAGGAGAAGCAGGCTTCCCGCAGAGTAGGGGGAGCCCGATGTGGGGCTTGATCCCAGGACCTTGAGATCATGACCTGAGCCAAAGACAGTAGCTTAACCAACTGAGCTACCCAGATGCCCACAAGGAAGAACTTCTTAAAGACCATATGAGAAGCACAAGCTTCAGTAGAAATGATTTGTACATTTGGTCCAGTAAAATTACAATTTATATTAAAAAACTATAGTGATAGTAATCTACAGGCTAAGACTAGAAGTAATTTTTGAAACACGAGTAAATAACAAAAGACTAGAATCCAAAATACCTAGAGCTTAGATACCAATTTAGATTAAAAAAAAAAAGAGAGAGAGAGAGAGAATTAAAAAAACAAACAAACACGGGACGCTTGGGTGGCTCAGTTGGTTAAGCAGCTGCCTTCGGCTCAGGTCATGATCCCAGTGTCCTGGGATCAAGTCCCACATCGGGCTCCTTGCTCGGCAGGGAACCTGCTTCTTCCTCTGCCTCTGCCTGCCACTCTGTCTGCCTGTGCTCGCTCACTCTCTCTCCCTCTCTCTTGGACAAATAAATAAATAAAAAATCTTAAAACAAACAAACAAGTCATTAGAAAAATATGCAAAAGCTTACATTAACAACTCAAAGAAAAAGATATATGAATGAAAATAATAATGACCAATAAATGATAAAAACAGACTCAGCCTCCTCTGTCATCAAGGTAATGAAAATTAAATTTTTTCAGATCCATCAGATTGACAGAAACATAAGCGAGTAAATACTATATAAATTGACATATGTACGGAAAAGTTTATGAAATATGAATGTACAACTTGAACATTATTGTAAAAATAACCTGTATATATCTATCACCCAGTTCCAGATGCCCCAATATACTTCTCACAGATCACAGTATCTTTGCTCTCCACTGGTTGTAACTATTAGTTTGAGTTTGGGCAGTGGTGTGCTGATTTTCTCTGGAAGGAATAACCCTCACTTATGCAGCATTTGCTGATTTCCATGGAATAAGTACTCTTATCAGGGCAGATCTCAAGCAACCAGCAAATCAACTGACTCAACAAATTTTTGAAAATTTAACAGCAGCAGCTCTTATGAGCATATGCAAACCCACTTTAGCACTCAACTGCCACTTTCATTACTTCACTTTTTCTTCCTTAAAAAAAAAAAATTGCTACCTAAATAAGCATCCTCAAATCGTTCATATTAACTAATACTTCTCACAACATCAATATTATTATATTACTTAATTAAATTGTTTTTGAAGGCTTCCTGTATTCTGGAAGAGTTTAAATAGCATTGGGGTTATCTGCTTTTTAAAGGTTTAGTGCATTCCTCTGAGACACCACCTAGATTTACAGATTTTTTTTTTTTTTTACTAGCTTTCTCTTTAACACTTTATTTATGTCTTCCATGGAAATCAGACTATAGATTTTTTAAAATTTCCTTTCTGGTAGGCAGAGAGGCAGGCAGAGAGAGGGCGGGGAGCAGGCTCCCTGCTGAGCAGAGAGTCTGATGTGGGGCTTCATCCCAGGACCCCAAGATCATGACCTGAGCCAAAGGCAGAGCCTCAACTCTCTGAGCCACTCAGGCACCCTGAGGAAAGTAGTTTTAAGATACTTTTAATTTTGTTTCCTAAGGTTATTTCACTGTTACCTTTTTTACTCTTAAATATTTGTTTTTCTCCTACTTTTTCTTTTTTTTAAGATTTTATTTATTTATTTGAGAGAGCATGAGAGGGGAGAAGGTCAGAGGGAGAAGCAGACTCCCCATGGAGCTGAAAGCCTAATGTGGGACTCGATCCTGGGACTCCAGGATCATGACCTGAGCCAAAGGCAGTTGCTTAACGAGCTGAGCCACCCAGGCACCCACTCCTACTTTTTCTTGATAGCAATCTAGATATATTTCTTTACATCAGTTTTTTTGTAAGAAACTGTTCTAGACTTATGTCCATTGTTTCATTATTCTCTAAATCATTAATCTGTTCTTATAATTTTATTAGTTTTTTCCTACTTCTTTCTAAATTCCTGACTCAGATCATTATTGTTTTCATTATCTCTGGTACATTCATGTTTGTAATGAAGGCCATTTGTTTTCCTCTTAGATCACCATTTTAGTGTTCTTATAAAAATGAAACATATATAGTAAAAAGGGTAAAGAGTACCGAATTGTGATTCAGGACACAGAGGTCCCAAACCTAATTCTCTTTTTGTCTATCAGTCTCTCTGCCACTATCATCTTGGGCATATCACTTAGCTTTCCTCTTTCAGTATCCATTTCCTCAACTAGAAAATAAGGAAATATTTGAAGATCTCAAAACTTCTATTTTGCTGTTGCATTTAATGAATATGTTCCTATCACCAACTTGCCACTTCAGGAATTTTAACTGACTCTACTCTCAAACTTCTTAAATAATGATATACTAGTTTGTCTAAGAACTGTAGTCTCCTATGTAATCACAAAAGACATGCTTCTAATCCTTCTTTGGCTGCAAGATGGGAGTCTGAGCCTCAAGCAAATCACTCTATTGGTATTCCTTACTAACATAGCTTATTTTGTCATAACCAATCAACTGTTGAAAGTTATATAAAGTTGATGAGGAACTGTTTTCTGAGATCCTTTAAAATTCTTGAAATAAATAAATACACATGATTGTCAGTAATAATAAAATTAATGGCATGCACCTTTTTGTGCATGGGTTAAGATGAGGCAAAAAGTAACAGTTACTACATCAAAGTAAAACTTAAAAAGAGAGATTATAAGGCCTGGAAGTTATGAGAAAATGTGTAATAATGACAACAGAATAAAATATTGACAGATTCTGCCATCTAAACCTTCTTTAAGAAATATAAAGCAAAACCAAGGAAAAATTTATTTAAAGAGAGTAAAAATAAATGTTAGAAAATGGGAGCATGATTGTCACAGGATCTTATCCATATTACATAATATTTGCATGTAAAATCCCTGTCATAGTTAAAAATCTAAGCAATAATTAAAAAAAATCATTGTCCTTTGTGGAAGAATTGATGTTACCATAGCAAAAAGAAATATCTTAAGTTTTGAATTTGCCAGTGTGTATGTGTTTAAGCATTGACATGAACACAATATATTTTAGTTTTTGCTATGAATGTAAAAAATGCCAGAAGGGAAATTGGGAGGGAAGCTGAACAAAATGCCCTTCATTTACATTTATTTTCTGAAGCCATATTGTCTCCCATTTTATAAAATGTTATTATTTAACAATGGCAGTCATTGCCCACTCTGTATATCCCTATATGTTCTAAATAAATTGCTTCTGAGTAGTTTTTCTCCACATCTCACCACATCTCTAACTATAGGAATGTAATTTTGTGACCTTAAAAAATGCATTGATTTTTAGATGCACATGTGGAGACCAGAATAAGTAATAATGCTAAAAAAAAAGAATAAATTTACTCTTTTATTTACTCTCGAGAAAGAGAAAGTAAAGTTACGTGCTACATTTTGTTTAAGGATTTATGAGGCAGCATCGTTTCCTTTTCTTTTTTAATAAATATTTAAAATACATGTAATATTAAACAGTCCACCAAATTGAAAACCTTACGTGAAAATAAGCATAAAGACATCTGCTGTCACACAGTGTTTTGTGTGTTCCTTCATAAGTCAGACCAGACAAGCCAATGAGAATGAGGGCTCAAAATTTTTCAGAAATTCTGACTGAACAGTTCCTGGTTATATACAAGAGACCACTGCTTTCAAAGTGTCAAAGTAAACTTAAAAATATAATTAATACAGTATAGTGCTGGACATGGTATGAAAGACAAGGCATGTTCATTTATTTTGGCTAGACTCTAATTTAAATGTAGAGTTTACACTATGACCTTTATAAAGCTTAGATAAGTTAATAATTTTTAGTTCATTTTTCTCTCTTCTAAAATGGAAATAATGATGGTTACTTGCTAGGGTTGTAATAAACACAAATGAGGTAGTATATATAATAGCATAGGTACATACAAGTATTTAAATATTGAATTCTTATTGCCCTTGTAGTGATCATCGTTTTTTAATGAACCACTGTTTAAAAATAAAGAAATTAAGGTAAGGAATAAAATATGAGCATGCACATCAAAATAGAGAAAAATATTCCTTAAAAGTGAATGGAATTAAAGTGTACTATTAACATGGAAGTTGAGTGAATCCAGAAAACCTTCAAAATTCTTCTGATTATGGGCAGAATAAAATCAAATATAAAAACAAAGTCCTGGACAAACAATATAATTATGCTGTATATGTTGTTTCAGAGGCAAAGGCCCATTGAAAAATACATCTGATGTTATTAATGCCGCCAAGAAAATTGCTGAAGCAGGTTCTCGAATGGACAAATTAGCCCGCGCGGTGGCTGATCAGGTAATATCAGAGGAAGAGCAAACACATGCTGCATCATTAATTAGCGCTTGGGTTCTGTAATGGGTTTTATGTACCCTATAAAATGCTTCTGAAGGATGAATTGTAATCACTAACATTTTACAAACAGGCCTCTAACTCTGCTGAGACTGAGCTGATGGCAAAGGTAGGTTCAGTTAAGGGGGTCTCATTAAAGCCCATGATCAAAACTTCCTGAGAAAGAAAAGTACCTGCCACTTCAGAGACATAACTCCCAAAACGTGGGTTATGCTGGCTGCCCTCATGCAGCAAGTTAAAGACACTACATGGGGAGGAAGAGAAAGACGAATTTGAACTTTTGTTTTTTCATACTGATCTTCTTCTATTGATGCTCTTTATAATTCATAGTAGTTAATGCACTAGCATAAGTGGGATTAATCCACATAATCAAGAGCCTCCAGATCTCATTTTCACCCAGATTTAAAAGCAGATAAATGAAATTCTCAAGAGTATCTTTTCAGACTGGAATCAGATACATGTGAGAGTAGTTCTCAATCTCACCTTGAATGTTTGAGTTGATCTCCACACTCTTCATGTTATGTGGCTTAAACTGGAACTCTAAAATCCTGTTCTAAGTATGTCTAGTTGCAGTAGAGTCCCATTCCTAATAATGGTACTTTAGGCAGTAAACTTTTACAGGTAACTAATTCTCATCTTACTCTTTTTTTTTTTTTAATTGGTAAAATGCTTGTAATGTGTTCTCATCTTATTCTTACCACAAGCATGAATTTGCTTACTAGACTTCAATGCAGTGATGCTCTCTGGAGACCCTAAGAGGCATAGGGTTGTTCCTTCTCCATAGATGGCCCTACTCTCCTATGATTTTTGAGTTGCTTCTCCTCATTTTCTTCCTTCATTTCTTAATATTTGACTGTTGCCATAAATACTTTCTCTCTTCAGCCTCCCAGATTCTAGAGTCCTTTGGGTCAATACCAAACTCACTCATCTTCTAAACACTGAAAAGAAAAACACATGATTAAACTATCAAGTCTACATTTAAAATAAGCCAACAGATTTTCTCATTTTAACTTTTTTTTTTAACATATATGATGACTAATCCAAGGGAATGTATTTTGCTTGCTTTGAAATTTTTGAGAAACACTTAATAGTAAAGATAATCCACTAAATACTACCATCCTTTGACTAATCCCCTACAATTTGTGTGGGTTGAAGACCAAACCATTACTAAGTTGCTGATTTCAGGACACTATCAACTGCCAGGCCTCCTGCAGTTTGCAGCATACATCAAACTGCTTTATACAGAGTTCTTCTATATGTATCCCAGAAAGTTCATGGAGACAGTGAATGTACTTGGAAATATGCATGCATGTATGCAAACAAACAAAAATACACCAGCCAGGAAGGAATGCCACATTTTTTTTGTCCGCAAACGTAGAAGGAACTTGGGATGAGTGGAATGAGGAGAGATCGGTGGTGGTCCTGAAAAGAGTTTTGTGAGGAAGGACTTATTCCCAGAAGAGAAAGTGGGTGGTGTTTGGATAGCTTTTCCATAAACTCTGAATCTCAGTCACTGAAACTGTTTTGTAGTATGTTTAAGCTCCTTGAGTTTGATATTTTTTATTGTGATTTTTGTTTTTGCCTTTGCATTTTTAGACCCTCATTTCCAATTATGTGCAACTTGAATCCTGGCCCAAAACAGTTTGGCTATCTGGAAAGCACTCCACATGTGCACACAAAGAAATCCCAAGATTCTAGATGTATTTTGAAATTAAATGACAAAGTATTTAAATGCCATTCTGTGATAACTTTTAAAATAAACAGATGAGGGTTAAATATAATCCTCTCTTTGTAGCATTCTCACTGTCATCAGCTGTGAAGCAACTTGCAATTTTTGCTAATGTTTTGTCTGAATAGGATGCTTCTTTCTCAAAATCTGCACCTATTTCCATGATACAAGAATTATTTTTCTTGGTCCATCATGCTTTTATGTGTGTTCTAAATAATAGAATAGAATGAGCATTAGCAAGGAGTGGATTTGTTGCCTTTATTTTGCCTGAAAATATTTTTATGAAGAGTTGAGATATGCAAGTAATAATAAACTTTTTACGGACTGTTGCATTTTTAATTACTGTTCCATTGAGATAGAAGTTCCAGTTTAATTTGCTGCAAGGTATTTGTATCGAAAGCCTTGTCAGCCCTCTAGGGAGATATCATTTTAAAGCTAATTCCTTTCAGTATATGGGTCTCTGGAGTAGGATAAATATTACAGTATTAAGTACTTGTAGAAAGCCAAAAACAGTCTCTGTGGGATTCTTTCTTGATAAATGCAGTTAGTGAAAAAAGTACCATAATGGTATTATATATAAAAGAGACCCCTATGTCATTTATTAAAGGAATGATTATGTCACAACCACTGGCTTCACATTCTTAATGGAACAATTGCCTTTCTTGTTTTTCTTCCTTTTCCTTCCTTCCTTTTTCTTTCTTTCTTTCTTTCTTCCTTCCTTTCTTTCTTTCTTTTTCTTTCTCTTTTTCTTACTTTCTTTTCTTTTTTCTTTTCTCTTTTCCTTCAGAATTGCCTTTCTTCAGCTTGAAGGAAACCTAGCTGGAGTCTTTTTTTTCATACTCTTATTCTAATTAAGTTACTTCGGTTTTGGCTCTAGGTTCTTATTTTTTACAGTGTTTCATCAAGGGATCTGGTGAGTATGTGCTCTTTACAAGTGCCAGATTGAGCCAGAACAATGGGATGGCCTACAGAATCTTGAACTGAACTTTTGATAGCAATAGAAACATATTTCAGTGGCCAAATAGCCATTGGTATTGAAGCCTCAGAAATGCTTTAGGGAGTCATGTAAATGTCTATGGAAGTGTTCAGCTAAGCTCAGTTGTATTTGATGGAGATCTACACACGAAGTAATAAAGAGAATTCAAAATCCTGGTCCTAGTTGTGTCTGGAACAACCTCTGAAGAGTTCTGTTTTTACTCTTAGGAGGAGTTTGTTTCAATTGGCTTCAAACTCATTCTACTTAAATCTATTGTGCTATCAGTGGTCATGATCCTTCTCAGAGTCTCTTATTTAAAGAGAGTTTAAAATGTTGCTAAAATTTTGATAAACATAAAAATACAAAAAGTGAAAGAGGCTTCCTTTAGTGACTGATACTTTTCTGAGAAATCCAAAGGAAACAAGTGACTCCCCCACCCCCAACTAATTGAATTGAAATTCTCTGCTATGCTGTGTCAGAGAAATTGCTACCTGGAGCGACTTCCTTCTAGCTTCTGTTGCTTTAGTTGTCCATATTAACAAAACTACACACGGTGAATGTTGGATGGGCCACTAGGAAAAAACCTGGAGAATATTTGGTTTTCTTAACAGTTCAGAAGACAACTGGTAAAATTACTCAAAAACATGTACAAAAGTTCCCAGAACACTTTATGGAAGATCTTCAGTATTCTTTTTATATAATTATATCAAAGTAGAGCTGACCATTCTAAAATACTGGCTATGGCCTTCCTAAAGTGTGCTATAAAGAAGTGAAGTCAAATGGGTGTAATTAAGGTATATGACACTAAAACCTTTTCTTCTCACAGCTTTTATATATTGAGTATTAGAAACTGAAGAGTACTTGCTAATTGAGATCACTTTTTTTTAATGTTTTATAGTGTCCTGATTCAGCATGTAAGCAGGATTTATTAGCCTACCTTCAACGAATTGCCTTGTATTGCCATCAGCTTAATATCTGCAGCAAGGTGAAGGCAGAAGTACAGAATCTCGGAGGAGAGCTCATTGTGTCAGGGGTAAGCCGTGACTTGGGCTTCACAATTAAAGCTCCCACTGTTGTGCTTCCAAGGCAAGCATTCTTGGCAACAGTACTGCTTAAAAACACCAAACTACGGTGATTCATAGGGAGGGTTTTTTTTTTTAATAAATGTTATCACCATTATTCCAAACCTTACAATAACTCACAAAGAGCAATTTGATTTTCCAATTACCCCATGTTTATACTAGCCTTGTAAAATCTCCATTCTTCACAAGAAAACTAATTTCATAGTCTGGAAACTCATTGCCAAGCTGTGACTATTATAATTATTTGGAGCTTTTGTACATTTACTCATTGTGAGTCTACTTCCCTTTGTTAGTCCTAGTAATTTTCACTCTCTGTTCAGGAGCCAGCCTCTCTATGTGTGGATTGTGTTCACATGTTAGAGATGATAAAAACAATAGGAATACATTCATCAGGTTCCAATGCATACTAGGTTATCAGTAACCCTTGAAAGCCAGAAAATATTCAAATTTAATACAGGTTGATGTGCTGTTGCCAAAAATAACATAGTTGTCAAACACTAACAGTTATGTATTCTTTGCTTAATCACTCCAGTGTTTCCCTTTGTATCTGGTCCACTTTCATCAAATATAAAGAAATAAGTTTGTTTAATAGAAACATTATGATTTCTTGGCAAGATTTCCAAATGTATGTGTTGAGGTTCTTCACCTTGGCTTCTCCTCCCTCAGTCCCTTTCTTTGAACATGAGGTGCCATCTATTGTAAACTATTTGCGAATTCCAAAGTGTGGCTCTGCCACCTTTAGTTCTTTTCCCAGTAAACCATGATGCCATTTTAAATGTGGCATTACCAGGAACATAACATGATCAACATGGTGAATGCCTTATGAGAATCAGACTAGTCATGATGCTTAATTCTTTACTGAGACATTTTCAGAAATTTAGCAGTTTGACCATTTGGTAAAAATATGTTGAAAAATCATTCTTGAACCCAAAGATTTCAGGTTCCATATTGTTTGACTTGCAGAAAACAGCTGGGAAAAGAGCTGATCTGGCTTGCATGGAGATGCCATCTAGAAAGCCTGTTCCATGCAGTCTCCCCTGGAGTCCAATAAATTGGCTATTTTGTGCCTCTTCCCAAAGCATAGTCACTTCTTTGCATTTCCAAAACGATCCTGCTTCAACATTCTTCAGCAACCAAGAGCAATCTGTCTTGCAATGTGTCCTTTCTGCTGAGTTGGTAATAACCAAGATTCTCTGCCAAGAAGTGATCAAAACACTGCATATCCCTTGCTTCCTTTCTTATCTTCAGACTCAATGGTATAGTCTCCCATACCATTCGGCTTTCATGTCCATCTGTATATAGCACCTGTGGAACTGAGTGCTTTTTGTTTAGCTTGCCTTATGTGCTTTCATTTGTCACTTTCCAAATCTTATTATTTACATGGATGCACAAAGCATCTTTGTGGATCTCAGACTCCACAACCTCATCTAAGCAATATTTGACTGGCAGAGTTGCTCTCCATTATCCTCTCAGTACCCATTGTTCATCACTGCTTCCAGAGCTTCATTTCCATTGTCTTTTCCTCATTTAGATGTAGTCCAAACCATCACTGGCTTTTATCACTTGCACTGTTGGCATTTGTACAGGTGTTTGAGATTGAGAACACCATCAAGAAGCCTGTTTCCTTCTTTGAGTCTTACCCACAAAGTTCAAAAATCCTTGCATGGGGGAAGGCTTCTTTTAAAGGAATGCTATACAACTTTATAATAATTCCGAGTCCAATGCATTATAAAGGTTTGCTATATATTGCTCAGTTATGGATCTGCTCTTGGCCTCCTCATTTTTTCAAAGCTGGATTGCTATTTGGTGCCATACCTACATCTGTAGTCTGCTGTCTTCGCCACTTCTGCTTCCATCTTATTCTTCATCCTCCTTCACTGATGGCCAATGAAGAGAAAAAAAAAAATCAATGTTTATTTTGCAAAATAGCCACAAATGACTACCTTCAAAGTTTTGAAAGAGTCAAGAATGTAAGACCCCATACACACAAACTTTTCAATGATTTTGCCAAGAAAATGTTCCCATGCTTTGGGCCACATTTATTTTATTGTCTGGCATGACAAAGCTCCTACATTTTTAAGGAAAAACTACTAGAATATAACATGCAATAAAAAAAAAGAGAAATGTTTGAATCTTCCTTCCTTTTTTCCTATGTGTTTATGTACATGGGATTCAGGGTTGTGGTTTCTTCTCTGCAACATATGAAAGCCCCCAAGAAGGTATATATGTTAGTAGTCAGAATTTCCCCTAAAATAAGAGATTTGGATAGGCTATTCCCATTTTGCCAAGAAAAATTATTTGAATTTCAATGCTGAGAACCGTGTTTTTAGACCCTTGTGCTATCAAGATGAGCAAAATGCACATGTGCAGTTATATACCATGTCAGCATGTGTATGTTTTATATGATTCTGTGTGTACAGACTGGGAACGGCTTCTGTTTTTATCTGTGTTTGGCTTGGGTGTTTGGGGGCAGGAAACTCAGTAGGTTATGGGTGGGGGAACAATGGGTTTCAAAAGCTCTTGAATCATGATGGCAAGCTAGAGAAATAATTCAGTCCTGAATATATGCCTACATGTGTTCATTCACCCAACTGCTGTCTAAGAAGCACCATTAATTTTCTGGCTGGAGATCCATTTTTAAAGTTACTGGCTTACATCTTTCTCACCGGCCAAAAAAGTACTGTTCTTAATAAATCTCAGAGTAGAAGATGCATTTGTGATCCAATTCAGCTTAAGCCATTTGTATGGTTGCTAAGGGAGTCAATGGGGAAGAGAAAATTAAAACAGAACAAAACAAAAAACTAACAGTGCTAGAAATGCCAAGGAGAAAGTAGAGGAAACCAAAGTCCAGGAGATTAAACATCCATTCATTTATAAACTGGCTTTATTTGCTTCGTGTTTGTTTATTTAAACTCTTAAATCAGTTTTATATGCTTTCTGGAAAAAGAAATGTTCATAGAAGAAAAATGAAAGAAAGGGAAGGAGGGAAAGTTAGAAGAGTCATGAAAGAAAGAAGAAAACAAAAGAAAGAGAAACTTAACCACAGCATATTGTAAATTATTTTAGTGCAGGTAATATCCGTTAAGCATGACAGTATTATATTCATCATGGCAGAAAAGTTGAGCCACTTTTTTTCAAGTATGTAAACATATTTTGAATAAGAATTCATTCCAGTGCTATGATGTGGATATTACCTGTATATTTGATTGCTGTGTTTTTACTTTTTATTTGCTAGGTTGCAGAGGATTTAATGGATTCTTTTACATTTTAAAATGAAGATGTACATATGGATCTGGAGAAATAAAAAACATTCCATAACCTTTGATTATCTTAGCTACCCTCACATAAATTTATACTTTTGCATTTTTCTGAATGAGACTGAAAACAGTAATGTGGAATTTTAGAATGTAGAATGCTAAACATCAAGCATTCTGATAAACCTGAAAAATTCCACCTAAATTTTTTTTGAAGTTCAAATACATCTTTAAAACAATGAAGCTAGAATGCAGGAGCAATTAGCCCTACTTTGGACAGGAATTCAGTGTTTAGGTTAGAGATGGAAGGACACAGATTATGAGTTATAGTTGACTCCACATGAAAATGCTACAAATTTTAATAGATTTTATTACATATAAATGTCTTTTTCTCATACTTAACAAAATATAGGAGCAGAGTTTGAAGGCAAGTAATGTTACTTTCCCACATCCTCAGCCTGGTGGAATGGAGCCCTACACTATTCCTAAGGGACTGAATAACCCACCCTAAATGTGCACGTTTTTTCTTTGCCATTTAAATCTCTCCTTTCCAAATTTGAATCCCTCTCAATTGGGTTATGAAGAGAATCTTGACAAGGTGAACAAATATAATTTGTGATACTGGTAGGATTTGAACTAGTAAAGGGAAAATTGGAGAATAAGTAGTCAGTTATAGTCTACATGGCCTGTTTCACATCATTTTAAAAAAATGGACTCAATTAAAATCAACATGAATATTCATGGTAATAGGAAAGCCATTCATACAGTACTAGAAACTGATAATGGTCGAATCAGTCTTACCTGACTATGGCATATGTGCGTATGCACAAACATACACACATGCAACAAATACACGTGATTTGATATATCCTACCTTACTCCCTGAATAAGCAGCAATCAGGAACTGAACTGGTGGTTGATAACTGTGACATATCTGATCAAAGACAGTTTAGGGAAAAGAAAACTTGGGAATTATTTGTACAATGCTATATGTATTATATACTTTAGAATATATATTTATATTATAGATTACATTTTTATACATTTGTATTCCATTTTTAAAAACATATTTTAAAAATATGACTTGTTGAGATGAGAGTTGCATTTTATTTGAAAAATTCTGCATTTCATCTATAAAAAGTAGTGTATTTTGTAATGGGCTGAAGCAGTCACTGAAACAAGCATTGTACTTAGTTGTGTAACCTTGTACTTTTGTACAACTTGTACCCTTATTTGGGGAAAGAGTCTTTTTTTAAAAATATATATTCTGATTCTGTCTATTATCAATTTTTCATTATCTCTGCTGATCGGAGTAGTAGTAATGGAAACAAATCTAAATTATTAGCTATTTCAGTTTGGGGTCTGGAATGCATTTCTATACTTCATTAAAAAAAAAAA
>RCUC01138183.1:0-24002 GCA_003697995.1 Taxidea taxus jeffersonii | reverse complement strand
TGGCTTTCCAACAGGGGCTGGTTTTGGGTGAAGGTTCTCCCGGTGTTGCATGGTCGACCTCGTGGTGTGCAAAGTCAGCTCAGATGCAAGGCACATGCAAAGGCAGGCTCCCTGTCGATGGGGGAGGGGCCGAGTCCCACCACAAAGCCTTTGGACAGGGAAGGGCATGGCTGGTGGTCCGTCTTCACCAAAGCCCACTTAGGAACCCGGGCTGCTGTTGTCGGGGTATCTTTGATTGTATCACCTTTCAGCACAAAAGGACACACAGATATTCATGTTGACATCTCATTGGGCAAGACCCATACAGGGAGACTTGAGGGTTCCGTACGGGTTACCCTGACAAGAAAAACCAAATGGTAGCCAACCAGCTTGCAAGCCAACAAAGAGAAACGGTGCAGAATTTTCATGGAACTTCCCAAAGATGTGTTACAAAAAATATTTAGATCCAGGAAGAGGTGGTAGGTGTTGTCGGATGGGGGTCATTTAATTCAAGGTTATATAGGCGGGTCCCTGAAATATTATCTGACTTTGCCTCTGTAATAATACATTCTCCTGTGTGTTTGTTTCTTATGAAATATAGCTGACATATGATGTTATGTTATTTCCCATTCTCACATGTTTAAGGGAAAAGAGTAAAATAAAAGAGAATGAAAAAGAAAGAGAAAGAGAGAGGAAGGGGGGGGAAGGGAGAGATAGAGAAAGAAAGAGGAAGAAAGAAAGAAAGAGAGAAAGAGGGAGGAAGGTAGGGAAGAAAGGAGGAAGGAATGAAGAAAGAAGGAAGGAAGAAAGAAAGAATTTAATAAAGAAAGAAAGAAAGAAAGAAAGAAAGAAAAAAGAAGGAAGGAAAGAAGGAAGGAAAGGAGGGAGGAAAGGAGGGAGGAAGGAATGAAGGAGGGAAAGAAAGAATGTAATAAAGGAAGGAAGGGAGGGAGGAAAGAAAATGTTCATGTCAGGAGAGGGAGAATATAAGAATAGATTTAACTTAATCCAAGAAGAGGCAAAAAACAAAAGGAGAAAAAAAGAAAAAAGGAATGTTAAGTGGAATATGCAAAATACATCAGAGAAAATCAGCCCAGATATACCAGACGTAATAATAAATTTTTCTAAAGGTGAACAAAAAATAAAATAAAATCCAAGGAGGCTTCAATGAAGCATAAAAACACAAACCTTTGAAAGTAAGTATTAGGAAAAAAATAAAGAAAGAAAGGAGCAAAAGTCCAGCTGGGATGTAACAGTATATTAGGAAAACAAAGATGGTAAGGCAGTAATGATTATGGTGGATCCCAAGATTTGTTACGTAAAGAAAAACAGAACCATCCATCAGGAAAATGCAACAGTGTTTAAGGGATCAGAATCTAAGAACATGGCCACAAACGCAGAATGCAAACATTGTTGCAATGACACAGAGAAATGGAAACACTGTAAGAACAAAGAGAAAATGTAACACTTTCTCTTGAAATGCATCAAACATTGGAAACTAGAGGAAGAAGCCTGGACAACAGTGAGTCCAACTTATAGAGAATTCAAATGATAAATGCTGTTATCGAAATCATATTCTCTAACTGAAATGAAACAGTGAAATAACTTAGAAGATCATCATTCCCCCATCTGCATATCTGGAAAGCAAAAACAGAATTCCACATAATTCGTTAGTCAAAGACGTAACACGACAAAATAGATCACAAAATATTTAGTGTCACGACCCAAATAGGCACCGTGATAATAAGAGGGCATGTCTGACCTGAAATGCATATTCTAGAAAATAAAATGTGCAAAGTTCATGAATTCAATATTCAGCTGAAGATATTTTAATTTTATTTTTTTGACTTGTAGACACTCTTCTTTTTTTTTTTTAAAGATTTTATTTATTTGAAAGCGAGAAAGAGAAAGAGAGAGAACAGTCTTGGAATACGAAGCAAGAGAGGTGGCACCAGCAAACCATGCTATGAATGAACAGGGAGTCAAAATTATAGATAAGAAATGAAATAAATATCTTAATAGAATAGTAGGGGGAGGAAAAAAAATCCCTGATGCCCATAGATTAAGGAAGCGGAGGGCTGGGTATTGCATTAGGACGACATGGAACTGAAATTCTGATTATGGGTCCTCACTGCCGGGCAATGGATATATTTCATTACTCCAAGTAAAACAAAACAGAACAAAAACAAACAAAAAAACCAAATAGTATCTTAAGCATCTTACTTCGTAAGGAACCTGCTAGAGAGTTGAATTAGCAACCTACATATACTTTCGAGTTAGAAACGTGAAAAATGACTCGAAAGAGATCTTGCTAATTCCTTGACTGGGTATTGTGTTTCTCAGGGTACGTTGTAGAGTGGTATCTTGGGGGTCCCTGGGCAGATCGAAGAGTGAAATTTTTGAAATTTCTGAAACTTTTAAGGGGGGTGGTGGTGGTGGAGGGTCTTTGTTTGCCTTTTCCCTGGCGGCTTGGCACCACTTCATGTGCTCCCAGTATGGGAAATAGGAAGTCCTAATTTGACATAGATGGCACCATCTTTCATTGTTATAGTACTTCATGTGCTATAAAGCATGTGCCCATGTTGTACCTACTTGCTGACATGCAATCTGTCCATATAAGCACCTTCAATGTTTTTGGCCATCCTATGAATATTATAATTCTTTTTTTTAATTAAAAAAGAATTATTTTACCCATGAAAACACTGGGCATAGATGAGGATGAAGCTCTCTTAGTTTCATTTCGGCTGTTATAACAAAAAGATAACAGGTGGAGCGGCATAGAAGTAGCAGACATTGATGTCTCCCAGTTTGGGAGGCAGGAAATCCTAGATCCTGGTGCTCGCAGATTTGGGGTCTGCAGAACTCTCTTTGGGGTTCACAGACTGATGTCTTCTCACCATGTCTTCATGTGATGGGAGACACAAAGGAGAGTGTAGGGTTTCTTGGATAGGGGCACGGTCCCACTGATGGGGGCTCCAGCCCATGACCTGACCACCTCCCAAACTCACCTCCCAACACCACTGATGTGGGGATTACGTTTTCAACACATGGATTTTAAGGGGGACACAAACATTCATTCTATGACAGTGAGCAGCTTGGACAGCTGGATTAACAGACATGGTGCTGGTAGGGAACCCATGAAAGGGTGACTCAAAGCTGGTGAACAGCAGGTGTCATGTACGGAAGATACCATCTCCAAGCATTGACGCGAGGGTCAACGTGATGGGCACGTCCTCAGATTAAGCACGCTGAGTATAGGAATGCTTCTTAGTGGAGTTTAAGTGACCAAGCTCAGTAGTGACGTAATCTGGGATCCAGTGAAATTCCTGGAGAAATCTAGGTGCTAGAGTTTGATAAATACGGCATGGATCCACCAGATCAATACTTTCAAGTCCCGAAAGCTGGGGAGTGTGATCTTGTGATTTAGAATAAGGAATATATATTTATTACCCATCCTGCTCATCCCAGTCCTACAGCAGAGATCAAGAAGACTCCTGGAATTTCCTAAGGGAGAGAGTCATGAAGGCGTCCTTTGTTATGTCAATGAGATGACCTCTGGATGCCCCTAGGTCACCAAAGGATGGGTGCTGGTTGCCAGGGAAACCAACCACGAATGTGATTGGAGGATTGGAATTCTCTGGGGTGGAGAGCGGGGCCAGAGATTGACTTAATCCCTCAATGGCCAATGATTTAGTCAATCATGCTATATGACAAAACTTCCACTCAAGACAGGTGGGGGTCTGGAGAACATCCAGATTGGTTGGCCCAGAGCACAGGCAGATGCCCTGAGGTGGTAAACTGGTTTCCTGAGTTGTGTGAGCTGCTCTAGCAAATCTGAGAGAGCTACGAAGGGGGTCGGGACACCTCTGTTTTACAGGGCGTCGGTCCAGAGCACGGGTGACCACTTATGGGGACTGGCATCTGAAGTGGAGAACGTGGTGAAGGACTGAGTCCCTACTCTGTAGGACTGGATTTAGTCTCCAGATAGACAATGTCAGGATGTGCTCAGGGATGGGGCTCCTGGTCATTGTCTGCTGAAAATAGCAGGATCAGTTGTTGGTGTGGAAAACAATGCACACCGTGCTTAGGTTACCTGGAGCGACTTTCGGAGTTGGGGGAGCAGTAGATAGAATAACCCAACGTGAGGGAACACAAGTGACATGCAGAGAAGATGGGTTCATTTTCCAAGTCAGACCAAAGGTGGCTAATGGAAACAAAACACCGCAAAGGGGTTTCTGGTCCAAATGCAATCACGGTGCCAACCCAGATCTAGGAGGTGTGGACATTGACCAAAATGCAAAATAGGGAAGGAGATGTTTTGGAAAGGGGATGCCTATGGCTGAGTGAGAGGCATTTATGAGAAGCCATCTGTGGGTCATGGCAGCCAAGATAGTGCTCAACCCCAAACTGGCCAGCCAGTTACTTTCTGCACCCCCGGATGGTGACCATCTACACAAGATTAGGTATCTCCGCCAGAAGCTCAGAACAGGTGGCATGGACATTCAATTTGAACCCATTTTTGAGCTCGTGAAAAAATGAACACACCAATTCTGCTCTTGCTATGGGGTGTTTTAGACAGAAAAGACAGAGTAGTCAGAACAACTCCTTTCTGGGTTTTCAAGACCTTCTATATATGGGACCCCTTCTTGGTCTTTTCTGTCTCTTACTGTCTATCCCTATATCCTTTGGATACATACCAAGTGGTGGAATTATTAGATCGTACAGTATTTGTGTGTTTCGTTTTCTGGGGACCCTCCGTGGTGGGCCTCCAGAGTGGGTGCACCAGTTTGCATTCCCACCAACTGCATGAGGGCTCCCTTTTCTCCATACCCTTCTCAAGATTTGCTATGTCTTGTCTTTTTTAGCCATTTTGACAGGTGTGAGGTAATATCTTACAGGGGTTTTGACTTGCATTTCCCTGATGATGAATGATGATGAGCATCTTTTCACGTGTCTCTTGGACATCTGGATGTCTTCTTTGGAGAAATGTCTCTTCCAGTCATATGCCCATTTTTTAACTGCATTGTTTGTTTTCTCTATTGAGTTGTAGGAGTTCTTTATATACTTTAGATATTAACCCCTCGTGTTTGTTTTTTATCACCTCATAGCAAATGATGGATAATTCAGAAGCTTAAAATCATGCAGATTTAGGATCTCACTGTTTCCTTGGGTGGGTTGAGGGTCTGGGATGTTTTAATGGGTCCTCTGGTTAGGGTCTCACAACTCTGGGGTCAAGAGGCTGGCTGGGCGAGTTCTCCCTGGGGGCTCAACCAGGGAAAGTATTGCTTTCAAGCTCCCTTAGATTGTTGGCCAAATCCATTTCCTGGAACTGGAAGACTGGGGTCTGTTTTTTGTTAGGTGTTGGCTGGTGGGATCACTCAGTTCCCAGAGGCTGTCCTCAGGTTCTTGCTACATGGCCTCTTCCATAGGAAGCCCATAGAAAGACTATTTGTTTTGTCAAGGGCAGCAGGAGAATCTTTGTTACTCTGAATCTCTCCCTCAGTGAAGGTCAGGACTCCATTTAATAAGCCCTCACCTGATTATATCAGGCCCATCCAGGAGCATCTCCCTTTTATTAACTCCCCAAGAGCACATTAGGGACCTTAATGACATTTCCAAATTTCCTCCAGCCTTTGACATATAATATCATGTAATGAAGAGATGAAGCGGCCCCTTACATTCACAGGACATCCATGCCAACTGGCAAGCATCATAGAGATTATCTTGAAAACTCTACCTACCAAACACACAACTATTGATCTTGGGGGGTCATGTGTTCAAGCCTCACATTGGATGTAGCCATTCCTTAAATAGAAACCAGAAGCTCACATCCTTCCCAATGAAAAATGCATGCATTTCTTCCCATGGTTTCCAGCTGTGTCTTAGAAGGATGTCCCTCTCTCCAAAAGCTTTATTTGCGGGATGCCTGGGTAGCTCAGTTGGTTAAGCGGTGCCTTCAGCTCAGGTCATGATCCCAGTGTCCTGGGATCGAGTCCCACATCGGGCTCCTTGCTCGGCGGGGAGCCTGCTTCTCCCTCTGCCTCTGCCTGCCACTCTGTCTGCCTGTGCTCGCTCTCGCTCTCTCCGTCTGACAAATAAATAAATAAAATCTTTAAGGAACCTCCATGCTGTTTTCCAGAGTGGTTGCACCAGCTTGCATTCCCACCAACAGTGTAGGAGGGTTCCCCTTTCTCCACATCCTCGCCAGCATCTGTCATTTCCTGACTTGTTCATTTTAGCCATTCTGACTGGTGTGAGGTGGTATCGCATTGTGGTTTTGATTTGTATTTCCCTGATGCCCCTTAATGTCATAAAACAAACTGAGGGGGGTGGGGCGAAGAGGGGTTGGGTGAGGGTGGTGGGGTTACATCATATGTTTAAATAATGCTTAAATAAAGTAAAAAAAAGTAGTCAAAGATCTAGCAGCATTAGGGTTTAAAATGTAAACATAATACAATTACTAAAGCAAAATAAGGTAATTACTTCTGGAATTAGTAAAGGATTACCGCCTTAAAAAAAAAAAATCTTAAAAAAAAAAAAAAGCTTTATTTGTGATGTCCCCCCGAGATTGATCTTCAAATTCTTTTAAGATGTCATTTTCACCATCAATGGACCAATGTGTGTTGCTTTTCTCTTCAATTATTATTCCTTTTGTGTTGGTGGGATGGAGAGTAAAACATAGCTTCATGACATTGCGTGGGATGCCAAAATACTCTTGGATGGACATCTTTTACAGGCAAGTCTGTATCAATTAAGGGCA
Organism: Taxidea taxus jeffersonii; assembly: GCA_003697995.1. Taxonomy (NCBI): domain Eukaryota; kingdom Metazoa; phylum Chordata; class Mammalia; order Carnivora; family Mustelidae; genus Taxidea; species Taxidea taxus. Next base: position 17,263 of record RCUC01138183.1, on the reverse strand, counting down.
CATAAAAGTACTAATCCTCCCTAGAGGTAGAATAAATACCAGAACCGGGAAGAAGATCCATCTGAACAAAATTCTCAAATATTTCCAAAAAGAGTAAATACTACAGTCTTAGAATATTATAAGATTCTAACAAGTTCTAATGAAATTATCATATTTTAAACATATCATGGAGAGGAAAAGTGATTTAAGAAGGAGGTTCTTTAGAACATCAGACACTTCATAACTGAGATAATCTAATAAGGAAATCTCCTGGACTGGAACAGCAAAATCTTGGATATCGGGCAATTTTGGAAGAGGCTTGAATTCGGAGACATGCTCGCCCAGAATCAAGACTGGTATGATCCGTGTCACCTTTCCAGAAGGAGCCCAGGCTGTCACAAGGCTGGTTACTGTTCTTCTGCCTTCTGTAAGTGGAAAAGGCTTGGGGGCAGTAGAGGGGGCTCTAACCCCATGAAAGATGGATCCCCTCAGAGTCCTGCAGGTCTGCTTTCCTATTGCAACAAAGACACAAGAAAGGAAAAAGCAAAGCAATACAGTGAGCAAAGGAGGGCGATGGTTTTTCCCGGTGACTTGAGGGGCACCTTCTGGAATGCCAGACGTGAAGAGGGTACAGTGGGTCTGCTCAGCGGAAGGCAGACCCTGTTTGTAAATCTTAAAGATGCAAGGAGTTCAAGTCAGCAGCCTGATTAATCTTCCCCTGGGGCTCTGTGGAGGGGGGGGGGGACCTTCTGGTTCATTCATTTGCTGCAGGGGTAAAACCAGACACATGCTCTTATGGGGCAAAAGGAGAGCAGACAGAAGAGGAGGGATGTGTGCAAGGGTCTTCTTGGAGAGAAGGAGCTGTGAGAAACAAAAATGCGTGGTGTTCCCATCGGCGAAGGCAAACGAGTCACCTGGCCGACTAGTTTGCCATCTTCCTATTCGTGTTTTAATGGATTTAAATCTTCGGCACACTGTGCACCACGTGTTTGCAGATCAGAGTCTAGAATGTGTGCACCTGTCTGTCAAAATCAAGCCGTTTTTCCCCCTGCTCTTTGGGGAAACCCACATGGTTGGCATCAGCCCCTTGATAGGAGGTAATTCTTCTAGCCAAGGGCTCCAAACTCTAAGGCTAGCTATGTAGTCTCAGGCAACTGGGTGGCTGCAGATTCACTTTTTGTTTTTTTTTTTTTTTTTTTTTTTCTCAGTTTGTGTTTTCATCCTTCCATTTGGTGAGACGTTCTGTTGGTATCTCACTATTCTCTTTCCTCCTCCCCAGAGTTCTATTGTGGTATAATCAATACCATGAAACCCTGAAAATACGTGATACATGAAACTTGTTGAGTTTGGACAGATGTCCTCACCCGTGACACCATCACCCCTATTGAGATAATAAACATATTTTTATTTTAGTTGTGTTTTTTTCTTGGATCCCCCCTTTTTGGTGCTGAGGTCAGTTAATAGGAGATGCACTCTCATGACACAGTTTTTAAGTACGCAAAACGCTGCCTGACTCCACGTAAAGCTGAATCCGCCAAATTTATAGAAGCAAAACCAAAACAAAACCAAAGCAGATTGGCGGTTGCAGGAGAGGAGGACAAAGGAAATAGGGAGTTGATGATCAGTGGGTATAGACTTCCAGTCACAAAAGATGAGTAAGTTCTAGAGATCTTCTGTCCAGCATCATGCCTGGAGTTAGCCATGGGATTTTGTGCACTTTTGAGCATTTCTTAATAAGGGTCTGATCCTTGCTTTTGACCCAGCAAGCGATGGTAGCAGAGGAAGCAAAAATCCCTTAACATGTTTTCCAGTGACTCAAGATGCCATGCAGAAGCTTTGAACATTAACAGGGCAGGTGTGTGAAGCCTTCACCTTTTACGATAATGGTTTTATTCCTTTTGAATGAAAAGGAGGACATTTCCCTATACTTCACCTGCACTTTTGTCCCTCAGTAGCTCAAAATTCGGAGTCCCCCTGATTTTTCTCATCTGGTATACAGGACCTAAGACATTTCTTTTTTTACCCCCTCCTTCATGTCTGTCTTTGATATTCCAGCTGAGTAGGCTCGAAACTCAAAAGTTTTCCTTTGTTTTCTTAGGAGGCTTTGAGTTTCTTTGAACAATTGCCTGACCTCAGAGGTGGAGAGAGCCGCTGGGTGCATTGGTAGGATCCCACGTTTCAAAGAAAATCACATTCACTTTGGTGGAGAGGTGGAGGCCTGGGTGGGGTTCAGTTGTGCCGTGTGGCATAAAGGAAATAGGGCAAGACAATCCAAATTTGTCAATGATGTGTCTCGTCGGTCTTCTTTGGGACTCGTTCCCAATTCTCCCTTTTTGTGTTGAAGGAGCATGAGTGCAGGCACTCAGAATTGAACTGAAGGGTCTGATAGAGCGTTTTGCAAATTTTTAACACCTTACGTGGGTGATGTCCCCAACTCTAGCATTCTCCGTCCGTGGGAACCGTGGCTGAGAATTTTAGCAGGTCAGCGCCAAGGTAGAACTTACGTATTAGGGGAGGAGCACAGGATGTATCCTTAAGTCCCCTAAACAGTGGGAGAGCTATTTCAAAATGCTGACAGCAGAATTCAGGGGGGTGTTTTCGATCTGCACATGAAAAGGCATATAGCGTCTCCTCTGAAGACTGAAGGGATTGATCCACCAGTGGTCTTTACAGCTTTGTGACCCAGAGGATGCTAATTCCCTTTAAAGTCGACATTCTGGACCGCTGTTCACCTGCTCTGTGTCGGGCAGTTGGGGACGCCAGCACCTGCTGTTGGGATGATTGGAAGGATGATTACTAGCCCAGCTTTATTCTTGACCTCGTCAGAGTCTAAGGAGGGATGTGACTCTCTGTCCCAAGAAGTGAGGTAGGAAGGATGTTGAAGATTATCTTCTGGTTTTAATCAGCCATGTCTGGTTCCTCTTCTTTTTAAAAATTAATTAATTAACTAATTGAGCTTTTAGAGAGGGACGGAAGGAGGGAGGGGAGGGAGAGAGGGACAGGGAGAGAGAGTCTCAAGCAGACTCCTGTGGAGCCCAACATGGGACTCTCTCACGCAAGAGATCATGACCTGAGCCAAAATCATGAGTCCGATGCTTCACTGACTGAGCCACCCCAGTGCCCCCGGCTCTTCTTTGACAAGAGGCATTATCACGAGCAGAGTTCGTTGGGTTGGTGTTTCATAAGCAGGTGGGCTCCCACCTTGCAAAACGGAGTAGTTATGTTCTCTAGTGAAAATGTTCAAGCTCACTATTGGGCCACAGGAATGCGACGAAAAAAACATTGCAGCTCCGGAATTGCAAACTCACGTCATCAAACAGGGTTGGGGAGGGAGAAGTCAGTGGTGAGGGAGAGATGGAAGTGAAAAGACTCTGAATTCTTATCATTCAGTGATCAAAGCAATTTATAAAATGGCGCCAGTTGTCTACCAGTGGGTTGATGGTTACGACGACACATTCATCTTCTGGTGTCCAGCTGGTTGCCATGCTATTTGGTTTAAAGATGATCATTCTCATTGGGGATTGGCAATAAGCCTTCCATACTGACACATCTTTCAGTGACAAATTTCCAGTTCCCAAGCACACCCTATGTTGGCTTGCTTCCAATGGCCATAAGACTCCAAATAGTATTCAAAAGACTGAAGACAATGGGGGCCTTCACGAGTGTGAAAATGGGGGTCTCTGTTGGACCGAGGATGTATGTGAGGCCACAGTCCCCCAACCCCAGGTGGGGTGGATTTTGAGGTCAGACACAGCTGGACCACACCTCTGTGTCACATATATAGTCGTATAATACAAACGATCTAAATCATGTAATTTATGCAAATATATTTGTGTTTTTATTATGTATTCATATGGATCTAATTTGATTAAAATTAATTGATATGCTTTTTGGTATGCATATGTGTGTACATATGTTATTGTATTATTATTATCATTATGTTATTATGTATAACGCATATATGATTTATAGTGAAAGCTCATCATTTACACACTTTGCAGTGGTGCATTTCCAGTGGGACCTTTAGTGATATTAAACTTTTCCTGGTCCCACTTGTCAACCCAATCCTCAGGCTGCCGTTTGAAGAGAATCTGATGGAATCAAATGCCCCACTAATGCTGCTTCTCCCTGTGTTAATTGCGGATCTATCCTCTATCTCGTATGTCATGGATATTCCTCACTTTACACGGGTTCTATAAATTAGTGCTGCTGGCAAGATATTGAAACTTTCAAAGAATTGCTAGAGCTATGTTTTTTTTTGCAGGTGCAAAGGGCAACTCGGGGTAGATTGAAAGCCGCCAACAGCACACAATGTTTTCTCTTGGTGTTTAGGCTCCTATTGACCCCTAGGAATGGAATTTCCATTTGAGTCTGGAAGATCATGTAGGATATCCTTCTGATTGTCACTTGGAGACTTCTATCATAATGGACCATGACCAACTAACACATCGTATGTTAATTATACATCAGTGAAAAATAAATATAAATAAAGCTAAGAGGAGAGCTCCCAGGCTCACTGGTGGGTGCAGGAGTGGGCAGAAGTGCCTCGGCTGGAGTTGCTTTTGGTGGTCATGCTCCCATGGGCTCAAGGGGTTTTGCAATCTCTGTCCTGCAGACCAAACTCTTCTAGTCTATTCCTTTATGAGTTGAAATGTTGAATAAAGATGTAGTGTATGATTTTAAAATAATTAATGGCATTTCCTTTGTCCCCCAAAGCTGAACACGTTTGGTGCATTACCCTGTGCCCTTCCTTCAGTAACTGGATTTGTCTTAAGACAAATGGCTTGGACCAGCTGCTTCTGTTGCCCAACGGAGAGCTTTTCTCATTCCAGGTGTAGGCCGATTGTTTATTTTCCCTTCTGCAAATATTTCACCTTCTCTGCCATTTGTCAAACATCATTGCTTACTAAGCAGGGCTGGGAGGGTATTTCTATTATCCTAACTGGTATTCTCCATGATCCCTTGGTGTGGAGTGGACGGCCACCATTTGTTTTGTAATGAACTTATCCACGTTACCTGCTAGTCTTTCAGCAACACAGCCAATAACCCAACTTTTTTCTCTTCTAATGGCGTCTATTCGGAATACTTTTCTGAATTAATAGGTTACGAAGAGACTCAGAGAAGGATGACTCTTTAGACATTGAACAGAGTGGCACAAGGGATCCAACATCAATGAATGGCAACAACAAAATGACTAGTAGTCTAGAAAATCTAATATATTGACATAATTTTTTAATATCTTAAAAATATTATAGACTCTTATTTTGGGGGGGTAAATTTTCAACATGAAATATATATCCAAATACAGACAATTAATCTCTGTATTAACCAAGAGACATGGAACTGTAAAGTGCCACTGGATAGTTAATTAAAAGTTATTTTAATTTTATCTTAATTAATGCTTCAATTTACAATTTGTTCCCCGCAGAGTCGTTCCCTTTTAGTTTTATTAATTTTCCCTTATAATTAATACTACTCTTCATCTCTGAGAAAGCAAGGATTAGTGAAGAGGCTGGCCTAGGTGAAGCCACCCGGAGAAGGGGTGTGGGGAGTCATCTGGGGATCAAACATTTATTTGCTCTTGACAACTAGCACATGAATTAAAATTTGGCTGGAAAATGACCCCGCATGCAATTTCATGCAAGCAAATATGTTGCAAGTCAGGTTCAGAGAGCCTGGCCTTGCGTCTCAGCTCGTGGGATCATGAGTACATTACTCAAAAAATGTGGAGCCTTAATCATTTATTTTTAAAGTAGAAATAGTAAATTTCATGCCATGTCAAGTCTATGGTGGGACAGGGAGCCAACTTCTTTTGGGAGTCACATGATCACTTCCTACTAGCTCTCTGCTCCTAAAGAATGGCTCTTAAAATTTGCCACTTTTGGGGACACCTGGGTGGCTCAGTCGGTTAAGTGACTGCCTTCATCTCAGGTCATGATCCCAGTGTCCTGGGATCGAGTCCCACATCAGGTTTCCCGGGGAGCCTGCTTCTCCCTCTGCCTGCTGTTCCCCCTGCTTGTGCTCTCTCTCTCTCTCTTTGATGACTAAATAAAATCTTTTAAAAAATTGACCACTTTCTGTTTGCTTTTGAAAACAAAAACTACATCAAGCCCTGTATCCATGGGAAACCTTCAGGAGACCTCACTACGTTCGTTCACTTGAGTGGCTGGTGTGTGTTTGTTTACCAAATGGTTGTAGAGATGGATGAGTGAGCCAAGAGGAATCTATATTTTTTTCTCATTACCGCTCTAGACCCATCGTGAATAAAATGAGTTGATTTCAGGCGCTTTGTGTCCTGAGCTCCATAAGCTTAAAGGAAGACGTTGAAGGCAGTGCAAGATGACATTGCCCTGGCACACAGTTCTGATGCTCTGTGTTTTAGAGACCGTTGACAGAAGCTCTATGTACTCAAGAATTTGTGCATCAAGGTGTTCTTCTCTTGGTTTGCCATTTTCAAGTTGTCTTGATGACATACTACCAAGGGCAACGAGATGATCGGCAAACCATTCAATTAAGCTGGCAACTGGGGGACATTGGAGGGTGACAAACAACCAATTTGGTTTCTTTTTATTGAGCTATTTGTCTCCTCAGCATCATGTGAATAGCACCAGGAATTCCAGGGACTCCTTTGCCATCAGCACTTGATACCATGCTTCTCTGTGTCTCTTCTCGTAGAAGACATCAGCACAGGGGCAACAAACCCAAATTGTGTCTTTCATGAACGACTGCCATGTCTTCCCTCCAGGATGGAAGGTATAGAAACAGTCACGGAACAGGGAAGGCATCTTGTATTCACTGTTTTTGTGAAGACTATGAGTTTGTGAAGAAGGATGAGCACATAGAAAAAGGAGGTGGAAAAATCTATGAAATTTACTACTTTATCTTCTGCAAACATTTCCACTAAAAGGCAGACATGGGATCCTGGAGGACACTTTGTAATGATACAGCCTTGAGACAACAGCCAGTCATGAGCCTAAGAGTGGCATTTTGAGTTATGTCTTTCAAACATTTTTGGTGGTCACCCACTGTAAGGATTATATTCCATATTCCGGTGGACAGCATTGTGTCCTTCAAAATTGTCCACTAGAATCTCAGAATGACACTTGAAAAATAGGGTCTCTGCAAATGCAGTTAATTAAGATGAGTTCCCACTGGATAGGGGTGGTCCAAGTCCAATGACAATGTGCTTACAAGAGAAGAAGAGGAGAGTCATACATACAGAGAAGTCACATGAAGATTGAGAAAGAGACACAAGAGACATAACCACAAGTCCAGGGATCTCTGGAGACCCAGAAGCTGGAAGAGGCTGGGAAGACCCTCCCCTGGAGCCTCAGGAGGGAGGATAGCCCTGCCTTGCCTGGATCTCAGCATCCCTGCCCCACCTGGATCTCAGGTCTCTGGTCTCCAGCACGCTGGGTGAGGATGAATTCCTTTTGTTTTAAGCAACTAATTTTGTGGTCCTTTGTTACAGCCGTCCTAGGAAATAAATACACTAGTCTCCTGGGTTCATGTCTTAAATAACGGTTTGTTGTCAAATCCTTGTCTTTAGTGGGCAATGCTGTGGGACACCAGAATGTGCTTGTACAGGAACCCAACCTAAGAACAGAATGCACAGAATTTTATTCTTGGTACCTTCATTACCAAAGTTCAGTATATGTTTTCCATTTTTTTCGCTTCCAGGGTTAGTACATTTGGGAAGCAGGGGCACCCTCTCATCCTGATGACCTCAAAACCCAAGCTCTCTGGGAGATAAGGCTGAGAAATATTCCCAGCTGTGTCTGTGAAATGGAATCCTGGGCTATCCCATGGCACAGCAGGATCACCTTTAGACTGCTGACATCCCAATTTTCTTTATTGAGATATGTTTCCTTCAGCATGCTTTTGGGAATATTGTGGTACCTGGAAATGGAGGATAGCCATCTTTCGGCACCCGCTCCCAGGTCCCTGTGGGCCAACTGGAAAATCATCACTTGGGTCAAGGATGGAGGGACCAAGTCAACCTCCAACATCATTTAGATCTTTTCATTCCAAAGAGCAAGAAGGTGGGTTGCCAGCATGGAGATGGGAGCATTGCCATGGCCTCTGGCCCTGCTTTCTGTGGATGTTGGATTTCAACGGAGAAATGCAGCTGAGCGACGTTGGGCTGCCGTGCTCCTGGAGTTGCTTCTGTGCTCCCACGGCAACGCGGGAGAACACCGAGATCCACAGAGACGGCTTTATTCACACGTTGTTGCACGGCGTGTGAAGGTGTTCATCACGTCAGCCTGGCGGCTTGGAAATGAGCGAGGAATCCAGGGGGACACTGGATACCCATTTGCAGCCTGCTTCGGTTGGGAAGACCAATGGTCAACAGGGCTTTCTCGGGAACTTGCTCCCCACACTTTGGGGTGCCCCGAGTGACCCCGTCCATGTGCTTGCTGTGCTCCCACCTCCTTGCCAAGCCGGCGATGGGAGTTTGGGAATAGCTGGTACTACTGTTTGTGCCTTCCCAGCTGGGGAAGCTTATCTCCTGTCTCCCTCACTCTTCTTAATTCCTAGCCGTTCCAGGGAGCCCCGGCCAAGAGCAAACAATGAAAAGGTTAATGGGAGAAGTAGGGATGGGAAGGCTTGTTATCCCTTTACTATGCTCTCTTGGTGGTTGTGCTTTGGAAAGACGGATGCCCTAATACTCGCCAATTGGGTAATTTTCATATAAAATATTTATAAATAATAGCTTATTATCATATTATAAATAATACCCTATTATTATATCATATGATTATATCATAATTTATTATAGTACATATTATATTTTATATTATAAATAATATCATATTACTATTGTATAGCAATTATAATGTAATATTATATATATCATATTATAAATAATTTCTTATTATATGGTATATTATCATATGATAAATGATCATTTATTACAATATATATTTTGTATACTATATATTATATAATACATATTATATCATATAATATATGATATATTATTATGTTACAAATAATGATTTACTATGATATGATGTATTACAAAATGATTTCTTGTTGTATGATATATTATATTGTAAATAATAATAAATTACAAATAATATCATTGCATGATATATTATAATTATAAATAACTTATCACTGCATGATATATAATTATAATTATAATTTATTATTGCATTATGTTATATTCTATTATAATTATATGTTAATACCCATTTTTATTATTATTTCTACTCTACAGAAATAATGTTGGGTCCTTCTCAGAGTGTTGTATCTTCAACGACGTTGATACATCTCATTGTCATGTGTTTTTTTTTTTTTTTTCCTTTCAAGATTTTTTAATTTTTTTTTTGTAGTTTTAAAGAAAGCTTCATTTTTTTTTGTAAAGCACAAAAGTATGTATTCACTTTATTTACTTTTTAACTTTTAATTAGATATCTAAATGAAGATATGAAATACATAAGATATATAAAAATACATATGTTTTATTTTTATTTTTTTCTTCCATGTTGTTAATTTTGATCCTTTGGCTAAGTGGTGTTACTATTGCGAAGTTTCCATTTTCCCTCATTTAGCTCGTAAGTGTCTGTGTGAGGTCCTTTGCAATGGGGCAGACACCCCCGTTCTCATTGTAGAGCTGACCACTGTGTTCAGCCTCTGTCCCTGACCCTCTGCCTGCACTGATTACGTGATTTTTCTACTTTTGTCATCCCTTCTACATTCTATATCCTGGGTTTGCAAGGTAAAGAAGACCTGTCCCTTCTCTGCCATTTATTTATTTATTCAGTTAATTATTTATATGAGTATGGGCTCACGGGTATTACATTTTTCATGGGTAGCATCCATTCCTATCATTATTAATTTTCTCTTGCTTCAGTTGTCCCCAATTTGGCCACTGGGAGCTCTTCCAAGCTCCCAATACGTCCTTCCTTCTCCAGGCTGTTAAAAAGAAGGAGGACACCTTGTTTCATCGGCTTCTATTCCTGGTGGTTATCACGGAGTTGGGAACTGCGGGCGTGTCCTTGCGGCCACCTGCACTGAAGGAGGCTGTCCCAGCAACGACGGATGCTTCCAGACATCTCTGAACAATTCCTCGGGTGACCGTGTTCTCTGTTGCTGCCGTTTCTGTCCTTAGCCACTCATTTTCATTACTGTCAGCCTTCCGGCCATGGGCCCCCGTTTTCTTTCTGATTTTATATGTGATGCCAGGTGAAGGTGAGGACATGATGGTGGGGGACCCCTGTTCTCCAAGCTCACAGGCGGGTGGCAGAATGCGTTTGATCACTCACTCCCTTCTCTGTCCTGTGTCCGCTGTGGGTTGTGTTGGATCACACCGCCGTCCCTAAATGGGTTAGATATCATCCTTCCTAGAATGATTCCGGGAGGATGCTTTCTCATTCCTGCCCTTCCCGTAAAGCAGCCGTGCGACAGGAGATGTGTGATACACACCTGTAAACAACAGGTCGCCTACAGAGTTGTCCACCAGCATGGCAAGCCCAAAGCACCGATCTAGTAAGAGCAGAAGAAAGGAGTGCTTCCCAGTTAGGAAGCCCATGGGAGGTTACAAAAGGGCTTGCACCTAGGTCCCAGCACCAACCTTCTGCAATACTGGACAGGATACGGATTCTTTACGGAATACTCACGTCAACAGCACAGAGGTTTGAGGTCGTTGGTAGACCTTGGCATAGGGCAAAAGTAATCACTCGCCTGCACCGGGTATGGATTAGTGCATGTTAAAGGCTGGGGTCTTAACCTGAAAGGTCACAGTATGGGAGGGATTCACGAATGATGTAGCTTCTCAGGCTTGGAGTGATTTTTTTGCTTCTGCAATTTCCCACAACCCTTGCCAAGTCAGAGCTAATTGTATATAATATAATATGGGGGTGCCTGGGTGGCTCAGTGGGTTGAGCCTCTGCCCTCGGCTCAAGTCATGATCTCAGGGTCCTGGGATCAAGCCCCGCATCGGGCTCTCTGCTCAGCGGGGAGCCTGCTTCCTCCTCTCTCTGCCTGCCTCTCTGCCTGCTCGTGATCTCTGTCTGTCAAATAAATAAATAAAATCTTAAAAAAATAGTATACATGTCATATGTTATTATAATTACATTCAATTCATTATACCATATACTATATAACTATTATAATATTACATAACTATTATAAAATCATGGCATATTATATTTTACATTATAAATACTATAACTATTATATAACACATAAAATATATAATACATAAACTAAAAATTATATAATTATATGTTATATTGTATGTCATATAATTAAAAGTTTAGTGATCTAATTATAATTAATTTAATTATCGATCAATTATAATCAACAAAATTAAAATTATATTATTATGAATTATAACAATATTATAGTGATATTAATAATTATAATAAATACAATAGAGTAATAATTAATAATTCATATAAATAAATATGCATTATATGTTATATTATAACATGCATATATAAAAAGGATTGCACTTCTCATAATTATATATAACAACACATTTGTGATTGTTATGGTATAATTATTATAATACAATGATATTAATACATAAAATTACATATATTATTAGGGTGTTTATAATATATTTTAATATATAATGTGACATATAATTATATACAATAACATATGTTGTAACGGTTGCTAATATTACACATAAATATAGGGTTTTCTAAGGACACAGAACCAATTGCAGGTACACATGATTATGCAGGCTGAGAAGTCCCAAGATCTGCCATCTAGAAGGGGGACTGCCAGCAAAGCTGGTGATGTCGTTTAGTCTGAGTCTAAAGGCCTGAGAACCAGGGAAGCTGATGCTGTGAAGTTCAGTCCAAAGGCAGGGGACAAGGAGATGACACATCGCAGCTCACACACAGTGAGACAGAAAGAAAAGAGGCAGATTCTTGCTTCCTCTACCCTGTTCTGTCATTCACACCCTCAACTGATCAGACGAGGCCCACCCAAAATGCTAATCTCATCCAGAAACATGCAGAAATAATTTTTATTCTGGGCGTACCTTGGCCCAGTCACGTAGACACAGAATTGGCCACCATGAACACAGCACACACACACAGACACACAGACACACACACACACACAGAGCCTCAAGGACTTACTGGAACAACTTGCTCTCAGGAAGGTATCAGGGTACTTTTTGAGAGCAGGTATTGTTGCTTACTTATGATAGTATGTTTCCCCGTTGCAAGACTCCTGATTACAGGTAGACAGATCCAGAAAGGATGGTTGAGAGCTAGAAACTCATCAGCTAAATCGAAACCACGGAAAAGTTCACGATTCAGTTCCTACAAGTGCTGTGAAAGTTTGCAGATCTGGGGACTCGAGAACCAGTATTCCGGCTCTGTTTTCGGAGTCCTCACTCTTTGGTACCTGCTGCAAGGTTCAAAGCACATTCATACCCACTGGTTTGTGGTGGTCCCAGTAATGGAGGGTTTTGGGCAGATCAATATCTTCATTTTCAGGACCCTGTGGTTAAATTCCAAATGTCTATTGATTGAGGAAGGTCACACCACTCTTCAATTAGGAAGCCTGGGTTCAAATATATTTTTTAAACACTGTATTTATTTATTTGAGAGGGAGAAAGAGTGAGAGAGCGAGAGAATAAGAAGGTGGGACGGAGGAGAGAGGGGGAGAAGGAGGCTCCCCGCTGAGCAAAGAACTTGATGTGGGACTCGATCCCAGGACCCAGGGATCATGACCTGAGCAGTAGGTAGACACTTAACCCACTGAGCCACCCAGGTGCCCCACTGGTTTTCAGTATTTTTGAATATGCTCTAATGGCCTTTGTTTGAAGGGGAAACAGACTCTAAGGTGAGGAGATTTTGTCTGATTACATCAGTGGTCGTTGTGGCTAATCAAGATTTTCACATGAGTTGCACAAGGACCTGACATAACTAAATGAACCAGCAATGCTCAAGGACATAACGTCGGAAGGGATTAGGGGGGTACTGTGTTGTTTTGCTTTATTTCAACGAGAATGAAAACAAATGACGGGACTTAACTCTTCAAGATAACGTTTGCTAGGAGGCTTTTACGCCACGCACAGTATTTAAGGAATCACATTGGGGTTAGGTAGTGGAAAAAATGGAACTACATAACAACACTCAAGTTAACGTCCCGTAAAATCTTGCAGAAACAGAGGGAAACCGTGGCCAACACAGGACTGTGATTCTGAAAATAACAGCCCCGTACAGCGTCTGACACTGGTTGCATGTATGCTAACTCATTCATTAAGATAATGCCCCTGCTGTACAGGGCTATCACCTTTATCAAGGAATAGAACATGGTGCCTCTTCTTTTAGACCCAGAAATGCCATGCTTCTGGTCCTCTTCGTGGAGGACCTTGCTGTCCAGGATCGTTATCAGCTGCTGAGCTACTCTTCCCAAGGTCCTGTCCTTCCCACAGGCAGCAGGTGTTCAGCGATGGGATCCGGGCTAAGGATTGGCCATTTGGGCTCAACTCTGGTGGGCAGAGCTTGCTTCAGAGCTCAGGTGGATGAGGATGTTGTAGGTCCGTTTTGCAGTTTGACGTCTCACTCTACCCAGCTGTGCTTTCCTTCTTGAGCACTGATGTCTTGAAAACATCCTGTACCCCCAACTCTGTCTCAGCATCCCCTCCGGGAGAAGCCCACCTTCAGGAATGGGTACATGGAGAGGTGTGAGATATGGAGACCACACGGTGCTTAGAAGTTGAGTCGGTTACCCCCTGTTGGGAGTGAGGTCTCCGTCAGTACAGTGCGTGGCTTACGGGTGGTCCCTGGGGCAAAGGGATGATCCGTGAAAAGGCTTACTGGCAATGAGTCCCAATGGTATACAGGCAGAAGGGGTGTTACCCATCAGAGATCCATGTGGTGTTTAGGGAGGAAATAGTAGCTATGGAGAAATGGCCTTGTGGGGATGTTGCTCAGCACCCTTGCTCCCGCAGCACGAGGAATTGGTGAGAGCTCAAACCACCAGCTAGAAACCAAGTCCGAAAGTCAGAGATGCCCTTTGTTGGAAGGCATCTCTAGGAGAAGGCAGAGAGGCCAGAAGCAATTGCAGGACCAGGCGTCCAGCTATTTGACCATCAAAGAGAGTCAGGTGCCCAGTTAAGGTCATATCTGTGAAACCAGGTCCAGAGTGCTGGTGGCAAAAATCTGGGACTCCATGGGTCACCATGAGCCAGAGGCATTGGGGAGTCTCTGGGGTAGGCTCTGGGCAATGGGAGACAGGTTGTCTTTTCATCCTGCAAGTCTGTCCATTGAACACGGGAATACATTTCCTCAAAGCTATGTGAGGAACAGCATGGGGTGGGATGGGAGGGGCCAGCTGACCTGCAGTTTTGCAAGACGGCTTTGCTGATGACTCTTTTCCTGAGAACTGCCCTCGCAGGGCTTCCAGTCCTAGTTTTAAGAGATAATTGCTGGAGGACACATGGGTGGTTCCATCAGTGAAGTGTCTGCCTTCAGCTCCGGTCATGATCTCAGGGTCTCAGGATTGAGCCTGATGTCGGGATGTCGGGATGTCGGGATGTCGGGCTCCCGCCTCAACAGGAAGTCTGTTCTCCCTCTGCCTCCTGCTCCCCCCTACTTGTACTCTTTCTCTCTGTCAAATAAATAAGTAAAATCTTTAAAAAAGAGAGAGAGATAATTGCAGGAGGCATCGTGTCGTTGGATTTTGACACCCATCTAGAGATGATGGTGTAAACCACCCTGAATGACCATTTAGCTATGTAAGTACACCCTCCAAACAAGTGACGGTTTATTATCGATCAGACTGATGGAAATGGGGGATCATGGCTCATGGAACTCATGTCCTGGTTTGTGGGATATCCCAGAAGAAGACCCTGCCCAGTGATCCAAGATGGGGTCCTGTTGGGCGACATGGAGAAGACATAGAGGAGGTTATGGGAGACATTCGCTGCTGCCTGTTGCATGTGTTGGTGAGGTTTATAGGACGGCAAATGTGCCTGCCTCCTTCCGAGAGCCTTGAGGCCCCGAAGGTGGTGGATGGACACGTATTTCTCAGACCCCAGCAGAAAGGCTCAACAGACCCTTGTGGCCATAGCTGGTGTTTCTCCCGGGCCTGATTGCACACGGCATCAAAGAAGATGGTTCCTTCATGAAGACTATCATCCCTTCATTCATTACGGCTGTTATGGAGATGTGAGATTCCATATTTTTTTTTCACCCCTAACCAAGCAACAGGAGAGTCATGTTCTGTCCATGGATCACCCTTCTTATTTCTTCATCCTGCGCTTCTTCTAGGAAGAATTTGTCTTAAACCTTTATTCTCCATTATCCATACTGCTCACAGGGTTATTGATGGCCACTGAGACCATTAGGCACAAATGACATCTATCGGGGGCTGTCACATACATTGGGCTGTTTTTCTGCCTCGCTTGTTCTGTGAGGCACTTCTCCGTAGATTAATGGGTCCAAACCCTCATTTCAATTATTTTTATTATGCCTGGCTACTGCCTTCTCCTATTAAAAATGAGAGTGTACAGTTCATTTAAGGATTCAATATTCCCGTTAAGCAGTAATTCACGTTGCTTTCTCCATTACCACGCCACCGACTCCTGGGATTTGTTTGATTTATGGAAGCGGTTGCCGCTGGAACTTTACCTCTGTCCACTGAACACTGCATCCCGGGAACTTTCCCTTGAAATGCCTAATAATTACAAATGAAGTTCTCTACAGTTGGTTCAGGTCTGTGCACTGTGACTATCAGAGGGAACTCGAGGCAGAACTGTAAACGTTAATGCATTTCTAGAGGAAGAGGTGATGTTTTGCTTGCCCTGGTACCGATAGGAGAGAATTCTCTGTGTGCGAATAATGGAAAACCTATGGAAATGGCCACCAGTCGTGGACATTGCTTCTGTCTATTTGGATGGTCCACTGAGATTTGTTTTTCTGATAATTTGGTGATGTTTTTATTCCCTTTACTTCGCTGGAAATGTTTGAACCATGAAGCATCATTCTTCAAATGTTCATTGAGTAATGCACTAGATAGTCACACTGGGTGTGTACTAGTTTCTACTGTTATGCAGCAAATTGTCACAATCGTAGCATTTTTTTTTAAGGACTTTATTCATTTATTTGAGGTGGAGGGGGGGAAGAGAGTGAGAGAGAGAAGCATATATCCCACCGAGCAGAGAGCCCAAAGTGGGGTTCAATCCCAGGACTCTAAGACTATGACCTGAGCTGAAGGCAGATGCTTAACCAACGGAGCCACCCATGTGCCCCACAACATAACATCTTAAAGTACCATCAACCTATTGGCTCAGAGTTCCATGGGTCAGAAGTCTAGCAGGGCATGCTGGGGACCCTGCTCATGGTTTCACAAGGTTGAAATCAAGGTGTTGGCTAGATTGAGGTCTTACCCAGAGGCTTTGGGGAAATGCACCTGCCTCCAAGCTCACCCTTGCTGTTGGCAGAATGGAATTCCTTACAGTCATAGAATTTAGTTCCCTATGTTTTTGCTTGCTCAGCTTGGACCTCCCCCAGCTTCTAGAGGAGATCCATATTGCTTCTCATGTGATCTTCTCCATGTTCAAGCCAGCACATTGAATACTGGTCATCCTTTTGGTATCTGGGCTTCTCTTCTGCCAACAGCCAGAGGAAACTCATGCGATTGGGTTCGTGCAACTTCATAATGTCTCCATCTTAGTCAAAAGATTTGGGACTTTGATTACATCTCCAAAATCCCTTCAGAGTGGACCCTGGATAAGTTTTTGCTTGAGTACCCTGCAGAAATTGTGCATGTACTAGAGAGGGCCATCTGAGAATCTGTCTTACCTAATGTTACATTCTTGGGCCTCCCCAAATAGAATTATCAAATAATTGAAGGGCTGGCCAAGTCCCAAGTCCCAAGGTTTAGTGGTGGTGTTTCCAGATATCCAATGAAAACAGAAAAGGAGAGAACCCGTTGTTCATTGCTGCTGATGCTTAGTAACTGGACTGTGGATTTATCCATAAGTATAGGGCTGTAGAAACTTTATGTTTAAACAGGAAAAACATGTGCCAGGATGAAGTGTATCTGTTCCTCTCCATCATGTGGAAGAACTTGGCTTAACTGTATAAAATAATCCTTGAGCTCAAGAAGTTGTGACCTACGCAACATAGGTAGCATTTCTTTGTTAATAAAGACTTTGTTGCTATATTTCATTATTTTTATTTTTATTTTTTTAAGATTTTATTTATTTATTTGAGAGAGAGAGAGTGACAGCGAGAGTAGGAACACAAACAGGGCAAGTGGGAGAGAGTGAAGCATGCTTCCCACTGAGCAGGGAGCCCAACGT
>RCUC01138182.1:0-16138 GCA_003697995.1 Taxidea taxus jeffersonii | reverse complement strand
GGGGGAAGAGGAGTTGGGAGAGGGTGGTGGGGTTACATTATATGTTTAAATAAAAAAGCTTAAATAAAAAAATAAAAACAAATAAATAAATAAATAAAATGTATCATAGATTCACTTGTAAAAAAAAAAAAAAAAGTGACCGAAGTGGGGCACCTGGGTGGCTCAGTGGGTTAAGCCTCTGCCTTCGGCTTGGGTCATGATCTCAGCATCCTGGAATCGAGCTCTGCATTGGGCTCTGCTCAGCTGGAAATGCCTCTCTGCCTACTTGTGATTTCTCTCTCTGCATCAAATAAATAAATAAATAAAATCTTAAAAAAAAAAGAAAGAAATATTTGTATCATCCAAGCTATGTTATATTTTTATGTTTGTATTATTATTATTACTATCATTGCTATTATTCCACATGTGATTATGTGCTTACTAATTGCCAGACACAAAGGAGATCACTAGGGATGCAATGATGACCAAAAATCACTTCCTCCTGAAAACTTAGTCCAGTGGGAGAAATAACCCTAAACAATCACACTAATAATTATATCATTACAAAATCTGGAAAGTACTGTGAATGAAAAAACAAAACAAAACACAGCATATTATCGAGAGCTGGTTTAGTGGGAGGCTACAAGCAATACTTTTCTGAAGCAGTACTATGGAATCCCAAAGTATGGGTAGGAGTTAGTGAAGAGAAAAATAACAAGAGATTGAAGAAGTGAGAAAACAGGAAGAGTCAAAATTGTCAGTTAGGAAAGTGCTTGCCATATTTCATGAACTAAGGAACAGTTGTGCTTTCAAAGGAGGGGTAGTAGTATAACAAACTGAAATGGTAGGTTGTGGCAGACCACCAAACTGTACAAGGCTCTTCTTCCATTTTAAGGAGCCTGGATTTCACTTATCTTTTGGAATGGGAAGCAAATGAAAAGAGTTTATGCAGGGCATTGAAATAATTAAAAAAATACTTCCTGCTACTAATATGGATTATAACATGGCTGGAAACAGTATATTTATCAGAATATCTATTAAGTCTTGCTCATTGTCTCATGTGTGATTCATACAATATCTGTCAGTTTGAGGCATTGTTCTTTGACTTCAGTTGCAGTAAATGCAAGGCAAATTAACACTGCTTGGAGAGTACTTAAAATTATTCTGTGTTATAGAGGTAAGAAATGTTCATTTTACTTGTCTCAGGGAAGTGTGTGTGTGTGTGTGTGTGTGTGTGTGTGTGTGAAAGAGAGAGAGAATGAGAGTATTATTATGAGATATGCTAATTCCAAGAAAATAGAGCCCAAGCCAACCTGTCTTCAAATGATACTGCATGACACACAACTTTAAATAAATGTCATTAATAAAAATGTCATTTGGCAGAATATCATTTTTAAACATTTATGATTTATATTCTTAATACACTGTTTAAAACTTTGTGTATATTATTAAAAGCTTTTAAACATGTGTTCAGTCCATAAGGGGCATATTCTAAATGGTAATTTCCAACATTTAAATTCTACATACTTGTGAGCTCTTCTTAAATCCAAGCTGTCTGAGAGAATTCTAAAACCTTTAAAAATCACTATAATTTAACTTACAGAACAATATGTTGTACAATTTACAAATACTTTTACCTCTTTTATTACTTTATCCTCCCATTATCTCCTGACTATGCAGAGTCAAACTCTCAATAAAAATCAAACCTTTTGAATTTAAGTTCAGTATTTTACATTCATTATTATTTGTTCTCAATATCGTGTCACTGCCATACATATAGTTTCAATGAAAAAGTTAACAATTCTCCACCAGAACATACCCTGCTTAGAGGGGAAAAAGAGTTTTTAGAACAATAGGGAATGTGTTACTTCAGTCACTTTTTTTTTTAAAGATTTTATTTATTTATTTGACAGAGAGAGAGATCACAAGCAGGCAGAGAGGCAGGCAGAGAGAGAGGGGGAAGCAGGCTCTCCACGGAGCAGAGAGCCCAATGCGGGGCTCGATCCCAGGACTCTGGGATCATGATCCCAGCCAAAGGCAGAGACTTAACCCACTGAGCCACCCAGGCGCCCCACTTCAGTCACTTTTTTTTAGGGTCCAAGGGGACCCTAACATAAATATTTCTGGGTGGATATTGTGGGCCCATGTGCTAGATCCTGAAGGAACAAGTAAGTAGATTTGCTCCTCTGCTAGAATTTATAGTCTAATATAATCAAACAAATGGGTTACATTTGTCATGTAGAGAATGAAAAATTGAGGCTAGTCTTCCTGGTGGCATGATGGCATTGATTGAGACATGAGGTCCCTCTGGAAAAATGAATCAGCATTTGTTAATTAAAAATGGATGATGTAGGAAAGAGCATATAACTGGCATTGTCAGAAATCCCATTAAAAAGAGAGTAAAGAAAGCATATACAATTGAGTTTTATCTTGGAATTAATAGGAACACACAAAAAATTAAAACAGACTTGATGAGCTCATTTGTATGTATGCGTGTGTGTGTTAGAAAGACACTTCTGAAAACAGGATAAAGTCTTAATAATTAGAGGTTGGAGTTCATACCAACAACATGAACATCTCCTGGGAGTTTCATAGAATGGAGAATCTTGGGTCTAAGCAGAATTATTGAATTGGAATCCACATTGTAGGAAGATCCCAGGTGATTTAGGTACACTTCTAAAGTTTGAGAAGCACTGCTATAGAGGATGGGCTTCAGAAAAGGAAGGATTGGAATTGAGAACAAATGGATAAGGGGCTATTTCGGGGGTACAAATCTTAATGATAATAACCAGGAACAACAAGAACAACAAAAAACCCAGCATTTAGTTTTCTAAAGGAGGTCTAAGTTTAAGTTTATGTGAAATATAACGTTTCCAAGTTAAAGTCCATATCCAAGAATCCCATATTATTACACTGGGGTAGGTAAAATACTCAGTTAAATACTCAGCAAGCTTTCCTACCTCTTTTCATACCCCTCCCCAGTGGAAGAAGGTGCTAATGTCATTAAAAGACACCCTCTCAATCTAAATGCATGCTTAGGGCTACTTCTTTCCCTTCTGCCATTTCCAAGAGAAGAGCATGCACTGAGTGCACAGCTAGAATGGAAGAAATGAGAAAGACACATAAAGGCAACCTGAACTGAGTAATTCTTTTCCAGTAATCACAGCTCCTCTTAGACATTTTTTATTAGGAAAGCAAATGGATTTTCTTTCTCAATTTTCTATTTCTCTAAATATAAAGCATTTTATTTTTTATTATTTCTCATGATTTCTATGGTTCAGGAATTTCGAACAACATGAGCTCAGCCATCCTACTCCATGCAGGAGCTGAATATTGGGTGCCGAAAGTAGATGGAGACTGACCCTGGCTGGTTGTCTTTACTCTTCATGTAGTTCCAATGATTTTCCATGTTCCATTTGTGGTCCTTACAGAGAAGTTGGACTGATTATATGATAACTTAGAACTACAGGACTAGTAATCTACAGAGACAGGCAGTGGCTGCATAGCCATTTGGGACCTAGATCTGGAAAGCAATTGCATCACTTTCATTACATGGTACTGCTAAAAACTACTAAAGTTAGCACAGTTGCTACTGGTTAGAAAACAGATCAATATTATAGATATATAATCACTGGGTCTTTGAATCTGTTGTTGGAGAAAGGGCAATCATGTTCATTTGCACACAAAAGTTAGTAAAAATTTGTTATGCAGATACCTTGTTCCATTGTTGTAGTTTAGAAGTTCGATAGTGGTAGAAATGATTTTTATATACCAATAAAAGCATATAGTGTATAATGTGTTTTTCAGTGGTTTAATTCTTTTTACACTCTCTCTGTAGAGCAAGAGAGAAACCTGAAAATCACAGTCCATAAGACATTTTATGAGCAGAATTAAAATTGTGATTCAGCCAATGTGAGATATTTGCAGATTTGGAAGAGAGAATAGAAGTTGAAAATATTCTTAAATCAGAGCTAAAGACAATTACTCTGGAACTTGGCAGAGTACCATTTGCAGTGGTTTCTGGGCATATATCCTCTAATCAATTCTGTGTTATGGTCTGGGAAGAGTCTACACTTCCAAATTTCCTAAGCTAGCGGTATTTTAGGATCTTTATTCTTAAGTCTACAAATCATTGTAAAAGCCTTTGATACCCTGTAGTAAGTCTCTTATTACTAGGACAACTGAAATTTGCAATTTTTCTGATAGAACTTTGTCTGATCAAACACGGAAACAACATACTTCAGAAAATGATAGCATTTACAGATCATGAGGATCTCAGTGATATTTTCCATTATGATTTCTCAGGCCCACCTAAAAGGTTTAGCAAATACACAATTTACGCATAATAAAACACACAATTTGCACATAATTCAAACTTATCTGAACCTTTTGATATTTTGTCACTCTTACCTCTCTTTGTCTCTATCTAATCAATAAAAATTTCCTTACCTAAAGCCCTCTTTTACCAAGTGCCTTTTTATTCCCAAATGCTCTTTAAAAAAAAAAAAATCTAAATGAATGCAGGTATGAATTAATAGCTAGTTAAATAAATTTTAAGTTAATTTTAATCCAGTTTTATATAATTAAAACATATTCATTCCCATTTATATTAGTTTTGAAATATCTACATTTAGTTTTCAGAACGTGGAAGATATATGAACAAAATTTTCTTTCTATGAGAACAATCTATGCACCTTTTATAGATTCAAAATGCATAATGGATTATTAAAGGTTCTGAGAGTCTTTCATCAAATATCTCATAATTTTGTTCCAGCGGATGTCCCTGAAATTTTTTGATAAAAAAATCCCGCTAAGCTCTTCATCTTCAAAAAAGACTGACAGAGAATATTTGGTCAGAGCTGTGAATCAATCTAAATAATTAGCAGAAAAAACTAATTTATTTTCAGTTTTTTTTTTAACTACTTACACTGATGTCAACACTACTGAAAGTCATCACATAATCACTGTGGTGTGAAAATAAAGTCAAATGAATCATTAAATGTGTTGATCAATAACCCTTAGTGTGAAAAGAGGGAAGTCTTATAGGGAGAAAGACCCATTGCTTTCTCTGAAATGAAGAGAGAAACAGAGAAAAAGAGCAAGAACAGGAGAATAAGCCAGAAAGTAAGAGAGAAAAGCAGGTCTATTTATTGAACACATAGCATTCCCAGGAGAAAACTAAAAACATACCCTAATATGTAAACATTTTAATATGTGTAAGTATCTTAATGAAATTAACATTTACATAGAGTATATAAAATGTTCACTTTATTTCAAAGATAATTCTTGAGAACCCAATGAAGTTATTAAAGTATACAATTTCATAATCATCTTCAGAATCTCACATTGTTATAGGTCTGCTTCTTTAAATTTAATTGCCCAAAATTCATCAGCTTATAACTGCTCCTCATTTTCATCAGTGTTCTAATTCTTGATTGAGAGATGGTATTTCATTCCTGCTACTACATCTATCTGGAATCTTTTCAGAAATAAATTAAATTAAAATTAAAAAGCCTTATTGAACAAAATAATTTATGGTATATTAATTAGTTTCAAATTAACATTAAGCTATGTTTGTCTTTTGAAGATATTAATTATAATCATGGATTATAGGATTTTAAAAATCAAAATTATTCCTGTACTTCAAGACCAGAACAGGAAGGAAGACTGTTAAGAAAGTGTTACTGTATGGAATAAAATCTCATCTATGGGAGAAAAACGGTGCCAGTGTCCTTTGCTCATCTGACGTACCTAACATAAAATAATTTATTCTATTTTAATTTAGTGTTTTATCTGATGAAATTATATTCTATACAGATGTTCAAAACTTTTTTCAAATGCTAATCTTAGTTGGATGCTTAGTCTGACAGAGAAAATATTGTGCATTCACCAGACCATTTTCTTTTCCCCCTGGCTGTATAGAAAAACTTCCTTGTCTACACTTCAGAACTGTCAGGGCCATGTGACTGAATTCTGGACATTTGAATGTGGATGTGAATTATATATATACCAATTCTGTTCCCTAAAATCTCCATGCAAACCTCCATGTCTACTCTCTTCTTTCAGGTAGATGCTACCAGGATAATCTAGAAACTATATGCTAATGACAGACTAAAGTATAAAAGATACCTTGTTTCCTGATTGACTGCATGAAGGTGAAGTGAGTAACAGGAGTTCAGTCTGCAAGGGACCTTGAAATTTCTGATTTTATCAGATAAAGTAGCTCTCATTAAATACCCTTATATAAGATTCCTAATCAGATCACATACAGATAGCAATTTTCTATTACTCTAAATAGTAATAGTATAATTGATTAGCAATACTTTAAAAAATTGTAACAAATTTATAAATAGCATATACCCTTGCTTGAATTTATTACAAGTTTCTAAAGAAGCAGGATTCATCTTGGTTTAATTAATAAGAAAAATGAATTTTAGAGAATATATCCAAGGTCACATTTTGCAATACAGCAAAATGTTATTAGAATATAGATATAGATATATATTAGAATATGTATTTAGAAAGAATACATATGTACATACATATATGCAGTTTAATGTAGTTTCCCTAAACAAATTATGTTATTTGCAGTTATTCAGACTTTCAAGGTTTTTGCACATTTTTTCTCTATAAAGAACTTCTCAAACTCAACACTCAAAAATAAATAACCCAGGGGGCACCTGGGTGGCTCAGTGGGTTAAAGCCTCTGCCTTCAGCTCAGGTTATGATCTCAGGGTCCTGGGATGGAGCCCCGCATCGGGCTTTCTGCTCAGCAGGGAGCCTGCTTCCCCATCTCTCTCTCTGCCTGCCTCTGCCTACTTGTGATTTCTCTCTATCAAATAAATAAATAAAATCTTAAAAAAAACATTCTTTTGTGTTATAAATTATATGCATGATATTAACTTATTTTAAGATTGTAATTCAATGATTTTTATAAATTTAAAGATTTGTGCAACCATCACCACAACTCAATTATAGAACAGTTCCATAATTGCAAAATGACCTCTTTAGCTCATTTACAATTATCTATTTCCCTACACCTAGCCCCAGGCAAACAGTAATCTATTTTCTGTTTCTGTAGATGTGCCTTTTCTGTACATTTCCTATAGGTTAGCATCATATTATTTGTGGGGTTTGTTTGTTAGTAATTATTTTTTTTAATAATCCTCAAGTAAACATTGAGTTTTCTAATGTTCTGACTTAAAACAGAAAGTTGAAACTTTTTTTGACCTAAGTTATTTAGATTTGCATTAATTTGCATTTAGCAAGGGATATTCTAGATACTGATATCTCATTTAATTCTCTTATAGTATAAGAATATATATTTTATAACTGTTGTTTTGTTTTTTGCGAGAAAATATGTTCTATCTTGTTTAATACTCTATGTATACTTGAGAAGAATGCATATTCTGCTGTTCTTTAGTTGAGTGTTCTATAAATGCATATTAGTTTTATTTAGGTTGCCCATTTCCTTACCGATTCTCTGCTTATAGGTCTTCCCCCAACCCTGCCCCAGTTACTGGGTGAGTAGTATTGAAATCTAAAAAATACATAATTGCAGATTTACCTATTTCTCCTTTCAGATTTTCACTGGATATGGGATTGACGTTGCTAGTTTTTATTTTTTTATTTTTTTCAATACTTTAAAGATCTTATTGAAAGTATCTTCTTGTTAGCATGAGTTCTGATAAGAAGTCTGATGCAATTCTTATTCTTGTTTTCTTTGGATATACATTCATGTTTGTCACTAAATTTCTGCAAAATTTCTTCTGTTACATTCTCTTCTTTTTCTGAGATTCTGATTATGAATATATTAAACTTCTTGGTATTATTTTGCATCTTTTGGATGATTTGTCTATTTCATTTTCTGTTTCTTTTTGTATTTCAGTTTGATTAATTTCTATTGACTTATCTTCACAGTCACTGATGTCTCAGCTGTGTCAAGACTGTTGATGAATCTTTTGAAAACATTTATCATCTTTTTATCTCTAGCATTTTATTTTTTTTTAAGATTTTTATTTATCTATTTGTTTGAGAGAGAGAGTGAGAGCAAGAGCACAAGCAGGCAGAGTAGCAGGCAGAGGCGAAGAGAGAAGCACACTTCCTGCCAAGCAAGGAGCTCGATGTGGGACTTGATCCCAGGACCCTGGGATCATGACCTGAGCTGAAGGCAGCAGCCCAACTGACTGAGCCACCAAGGCACCTCATATGTCTAGCATTTTCATTAGATTATATCTTATAGTTCCCATCTCTCTGCTGAATTTCACAACTGATCTTGCATGTAAAAATCTTCCTAACAGAACTTACATTAATCATTGTTATTTTATTTTATTTTATTTATTTTTTATTTGACAGAGAGAGGGAGATCACAAGCAGGCAGAGAGGCAGGCAGAGAGAGAAAAGGGGAAACAGGCTCCCCACCAAGCAGAGAGCCCGATGGGGGGCTCGATCCCAGGACCCTGAGACCATGACCCGGGCCGAAGGCAGAGGCTTTAACCCACTGAGCCACTCAGGTGCCTCTGTTATTTTATTTTTAAATGATATTATTTATTTGAGAGAGAGAGAGCATGAGCAGAGGGAGGATCAGAGGGAGAAACAGACATCTGTTGAATAGGAAGGCCATTGAAGGCTAAATCTTTGGGTCCTGGGATCATGTCTTGAGCTGAAGGCAGACACTTAACCATCCGAGCCATCCAGGTGCCCTGGACCATAGTTATTTTAAATTTCCTGTCTGATTGTTCTAATGTGTATTACATCTTAGTCTAATTCTGATGATTGCTTTTTTCCTTCTGATTTTTACCCCTTTTTGGATTCCTCGTAACTTGTTCTTGTTATTGTTGTTAGAAGTTGGATATGTTTATAGCACCGCAGATGTGGAGTCAAATATTTGTTGTAGTTGCAGATAAGTACACCTTTATTTCTGTTGGCTTTGTTAGCCTGGTATAGGATTGATCTGAATTTGGAATCTGTGTTTGTTACGGTTGGTTGGCCTCATTGCCCTTGAAATCTCAAACTCTTCAGAAATTCATTTTATTTATGGAATAGAATTATTTATAGATTTTTCTCTTCAATATCTGTTCCACACTTAGCATTAGGTCTCCATGTCTTAGGTCTTCTCTTTGTACCTCTCCCCAGAAGAAAAAAAAAAAATCTGACTTCTGAAGTTCTTCTTATTATAGTCTAGTATTTTTTAAAATATTTTATTTATTTATTTGGCACACAAAGTGAGAGAAGAATAGCACATTCAGGGGGAACAATCAGCAGAGGGAGATGGAGAAGTAGACTCTCCACTGAGCAGGGAGCCTGAGGCAGACTTAATCCCAGGGCCCTGGGATCATGACCTGAGCTGAAGGGAAAGGCTTAACCAAATGAACAACTCCAGGCACCTTAATATTCTAGGATTATTTTTATTTGATACTTGTCATTATGTTGTAGAGTAAGAGGATTTAGGTGTTTCATGATATTCTGTTTAAGCCTCTTTCATAGGTAGGCACTGCAAACCTAATCCATTTGTATTAGATGTTATTGTTTATGCCACAGGTTTAAAATCTATCATGTTGCTAGCTGACTTCAATTTCTTCTGTCTGTCCTTTCCTTCCCCCACTATTTCTTTCTTTTGTCTGGTAAATTGCATTTTTTTTCTTTTTTCTTTTTTTTTACATTTTATTTCCACTTTGGGACTATTACTTAAATTTCTAGTGGTTGCCCTATGATTTACTTGTAAATCTTAATTATTATGGTCAGCACTGTGAATTGTATAAGACTGATGATTTAAAGACCCATACCCCTGAAATAAATAATACATTATATGTTAATAAAAATGTAGGAAGATAATGTCTGTCCTCAGACAATATTTCACCATTTCATGTCTAGTGCAATGACTTTCAAGAGTTTATTTCCACTTCCCCTCTTCTACCTTTTTTATTATTTTTGTTGATAATATTATTTTGGTATCTGTTTTGTACATATAACACATTGCAACTATTTTTGCTTTAAATGGTGAACTACCGGGGCAATTAAAAGTAAGAAAAATAGTTCAATTTTTTACTTCCCAATATTCTTCTTGTTTTTTTTTTTTTTAAATCCAAGTTTCATCTTTATGAAGCCCCAAAAGTTCATTTTTCCTTTTGTTTCCCTTGCCTTTAGAAACATCTTGAAAGAGTTCACCATGACCAACGTTGAAGAGGTTACTGCCTATGTTCTCCTCTAGGATTTTGATGGAATCCAGTCTCACATTTGGGTCTTTCATCTATTTTTAGCTTATCTTTGTGTACGTGTAAAAGAATGGTCCAGTTTCATTCTTTTGCTTGTGGCTGTCCAGTTTTCCCAAAACGATTTATTGAAGAGACTGTTTTGTTTTGTTTTTTTCCATTGGATGTTCTTTCCTGATTTGTTGAAGATTAGTTGACCATCGAGCTGAGGGTCCATTATTTGGGTCTTTTCTGTTTTACTGATTTACGTGTTTGTTTTTGTGTTAACACTATGCTGTTTTGATTATTACAGCTTTGTAATATAGCTTGAAGTCAGGCATTATGATGACTCAGCATTGTTTTTCTTTTTCAACAATTCCCTGGCAATTTGGAGTCTTTTCTGGTTTCATACAACTTTTAGGATTGTTTGTCCCAGCTCTGTGAAAAATGTCAATTTTATTTCGATAGGGATTGCATTAAAAGTACAGATTGTTCTGGGCAGCATATACATTGTCACAATATGTATTCTTCCAATCCAAAAGCATAGGATATTTTCCCATCTTTTTGTGTCTTCCTCAATTGCTTTCATAATAAGTGTTCTCTAGTTTCTGAAGTATAGATCCTTTACCTCTTTGGTTAAGTTTATTCCTAGGTATCTTCTGGGTGTTATATGCAACTAATGACTCATTGAACACTACATCAAAAAATAATGATGTACTATGTGCTGGCTAATTGAATATAACAATAAAAAATAAACTTTTAAAAATTTAAAGAAAAGATGGAGGAAACATTTAGAAAAATATTATCAGGGAATCTACTCACATTTTTCAGTGTGAACAGTGAGAAGATGGGTACCCCTAGCAGCAAGAAAGTTTGGAAAGTTGGAGTTTGAGTAGTTAAGTTTATAAACTTTTGTAGCTCTTATAATACAGGTATGGGAGAAAAAGGATGAAAAGGGAAATTCAATCAATGAACCCATAGTGTTACTATATGAATAGGCAAACTCAGAATTTTAGTACTAAAAATTGACCTGACTTCTGACCTAATTTTCCCCATTTTCCTGAATAAATAAATAATAGATTGCAATGTTAAAAAATAATAAATAAAAATCCAAGTTTCTGTTTGGTATGACATTTCTCTCTACTTGAAAACTTTCTTTAATATTTCTTAGAAAATAGAACATATGACAATGAATTCTTTCAGTTGTTGTTTGAGGAAGTATTTCCCTTTCAATTTTGTGATATTTCTTTTAGAGCTCACTGCACTTCTCTTTTGGCTTACATGGTTTCTTATTGCGAGTTTTATTTCAATGTATTTAAAGTGGCAACCTTCAAGATTTTTGTCTTTGTTTTCAGAACCTTCGATATTATGTGCCAACTTTCTTTTTCGTTGTTGCTACTGTTTGGCTTGGTACTTATCCCACTTCTTCTCTGAGCTTCTTGGCTCTGTGGATTGGTATCTATCATTGTGAAAATTGCTCAATCTTATTTCTTCAACTATTTCTTTTCTCCGATTTTATCTCTTTTTTCCTCTGGGGGTGGGTCCATGATTCAATTTAATGAAATGATATGATATTGTTTCTCATATTTTAGATGCTCTTTTTTGGTGTCTGTATTTTTTTTTCTGTCATTTTCCTCTTTGTATTTCCATTTTAGTAATTTCTCTTAATCTATATTAAATTAATAGGTTATGTCTTCAGCTGTGCCAACCTTATTCATTATCTCATTGAATGTATTATTCATATATGGCGTTTTTTTTTTTTTTTTTCATTCCTAGAATTTCCCCTTGATTCTTTTTCACTGTTTCTCTTTCTCTGCTGAAGTTACACATCTGATCCTCTATGTTGTCTTACTTTTCTAATGAAGACTTTTCCTTGACTCTTAAGCATGTAATACTTGTATAGTTTCAATTTCTTTCACCAATTACATCCAATCGATCTTATAAAACACTATGATTTATGAACAGCTTTAGTCATGTCACCCACAAGCTGAAATATCTAAAGAAATTACTTCCTTTTGAACATATTATAAAGATCAGAATAATTTGCACAGATTTAAGTCATTGTGTATATCTCCATTCCTTGTTTATCAAACACTATTCTACATAAATATTGTACTGTATAAACATTGTACATTAGTAAATGGTTTAATAATTATTCTTCATATGATACATATTCTGTATCTATATGCTTTTATTCCCACAAGATAATTTTGAAATATTATTTTCTTTTTAGCTAATATTCAATGACCATCTGTCTTTGACTTTTCTGTGAACTCAATGCTTTTCACCACTCCAGCCTGTGCTAAAATTAAACTTTAGAAGAAATAATTTTCTATTCAACATATGTCACTGAGCCACTTACAGCTTGCCTTATATGCTTTAGAAGTTCAGTGTCTTTAGTAATTCAGATAATATGTTCTTTTGATGATAGTGTTTATTATGGTACCAATAAAAATGTTTATTGTGGTAGTGTGAGCTCTAAATATCTTTGCAGATATATCTGTTCATTTATACATGTTACATCAGTGTCTGATGAGACTTGTTAATTCTTACTTATTTTCTTGAAGCAGTTGATGCATTTAATGTCACACAGGCTGTGATAAAATTCCTAACTTCATTTAAATTTACAAATCATCTTTATTGTTAACATTAAAGAGACACAGAAAGAGGAGAATGTCTAGCATTTCTAACTTTGCTAGTAGGAAAATAATCTGTGCCCTGACATTTAATTTTAATCTTATGTGATATATAGCCACGTCTTCTGTGAAATACTTTGACCTATGTGATTATATTTGTTTCAAATGCCAGTGAATGTTCCAGTCAATTAAACTGCATATTTGGAATGTAGATATCTGTATATCAATTGTTACTGAAAAATTTAAAGCTATATCCTGAACTAAAAAGTTTCAAGAGCCAATTAAATAAACATTTTGAATGCTTTCATGATTGCTGTTTATTTTTTCCAAGAAAAAGAAAAAAAAATGTCAACATCACAGGAAATATCTAGAAATAATTCCAATACCACATAATAAAACTGGAAATAGCTTTAGCAGCTTCCATTTTCATTGTACTAAAAATCATTTAAAGCAGTTTGTCACATATTATTACATTAAACTTATCTTCTCAACACCCATTAGATAAAAATAAATATTATTATTTATTGACCCCTTGGTGTGTGTTGATTACTGAGTTAATTACATGCATTATGCCTTGAATACTTAATAAATACAAAAGATAGGTACTGTCTGGTGCTTCGTAATTGGTGAGATAGACCGGTAGGTATTATTAGTGCACTTTTACAGCTGAAAAGCAGATTCAGAAATGACAAAATTTTATAGCAAGCCACTAATTAAGCATGACTTTGAATTCTGGCCTTTTAAAACAGTTCAGTATTCTATTAGTAGTTCTGATTTGTAAAATTTATTCTTTCAGTAGAGAGTCCTGTGGAAAATAAAGTCAATACTGATTTTGATACATAATTTCAATAATACCAAACTTTTTTAAAACAGCAATTGATAAGTGAAACTGCATTTTATTCTTTTGACACAAAATTAAAAATTACTTGAAAGACTATGGTGAGGACATATCCTCCTAGCAGGCAGACATTGGAACATATGACTTGGTTGCATTGGCTGGAGACTGGATGAAAAGGAAACATATTTCAAGACCAGACACAGAGGGTTGGAGGAAGAAGTTAAGCAAGGGTATAAAGGGGTGAACATAGAGTTTGAAGATTTTTGAATCTCATATCAATTCCTACTGAGGAGACTCATGCCAACCATTTGATAGGATGGCTCATTCAGTATTGATTTACCAGCATCTCTCCTCAGCCTTATCACCTGCACCAGTAAACCATTGAGCCACCAATAGAGGCTATGCAAGGTCCCAGTAACATTGACTTCCTTCCCCTAAGGTTTATCTAGTTAATAGCAACTTAATGTTTATTCTACCAGAAGACGTAAAAAATATTGCAGCCCTAGTAGGAAGTGTCTCTCAGGGGGACAACAGATTTCTTAGAGCAAGTTTTGATATTAATATCAAACCTACTACTCTCTGAAGGAGGCAGTTATTTTTTCTTAGCCAAATGGATGCACTTGCAGGGGCTCACCTTCCTTTCCAACACGGCTTTTGACAACAGTTTGACCCAGAGAATCACAACTATCTGGCAACATGGAACCTGACACAGTAACATCTAAAATTAAAAGACCAAGATTTTGTCAGGGAAGGTGCAAAAATGAGCATATGATCAAGAAACTGACTGATTCATTCATGAATAACACAACATAGAACATTTTCAACTGATAGAAAATTGGAACATTGGGACCGACTTGGGAATAATAAACTGTAAAAGTAAAATACTGTTCTTCAGGATACATAATACACATGACATTGTCACAATATGAGGCCGATTCCAAGAGGTAGGCTCCAAAATACCCAGGATCAAGGGGTGGGGTTTCTCATCATTGCTCTCAGTAACCTGGTGATTTGGTGGCTTCTCATCCCACCAATTTTAGTTCCTGCATGATTCAGTGTTTTAGTCAACAGGGCCATAGTAAAAACCCTTGTGGATTATTTGTCAAATAAAAGGATTGCTGTACTAGGTACAATCATCAGATGTGATTACAGTTAACCCTTGAGCAACACACGTTTGAACTGAGCAGGTCCACTTATATACAGACTGTTTTTGATACAGTACTGTGCTATAAATGCACTTTGCTTATGATTTTCTTAATAACATTTTTTTTCTTTTCTCAAGCTTATTTTATTGTAAGAATACAGTATATAATAAATAAAACATACAAAATATGTATGAGTTGACTGTTTATGTTATCTGGAAGGCTTTGGTCATCAGTGGGCTATTAGTAGTTACATTTTGGGGGAGTCAAAGTTAAAAAATGGATTTTTGTCTCGACTGGGATTTGGTGCCCCTAACCATTGGATTGTTCAAGGGGTAACTCTATTTAAAAATCCAGCATAGGGGGGGAGTCAAGATGGCGGAGAAGTAGCAGCTGAGACGACATCAGGCAGCAGGAGATCAGCTAGATAGCCTATCAAACCATTCCGAACACCTACAAATCCAACAGGAGATCGAAGAGAAGAAAAACAACAATTCTAGGAACAGAAAATCGACCACTTTCTGAAAGGTAGGACCAGCAGAGAAGTGAATCCAACGCGACGGGAAGACAGACCCCAGGGGGAGGGGCCGGCTCCCGGCAAGCGGCGGAGCAACGGAGCACAAAATCAGGACTTTTAAAAGTCTGCTCCAGGGAGGGACATCGCTCCAGAGGCTAAACTGGGGTGAAGACCTCACGGGGACAACGTGGACTCAGGTCCCACGGGGTCACAGAAGGATCGGGGGTGTCTGAGTGTCGCAGAGCTCACAGGTATGAGAGCGGGGAAGCAGGATGCGGAGACAGAGCCGAGATTTCCTAGTGGTCTGTGACACGGACCGGTGCTCTGTGGCACTGGCCGGTGCTCTGTGCGAGGGTCCCCACAAGATCTGGGGAGACTCCGACCCGGGAGGGCTCAGGGATCTGCGGGGTCCGGAGACTCCAGGTGGGACTCTGCCAGAGACAGAGACGCTTGGTCACAGGCTGGGTGAGCTCGGAGCTCCCAGAAGCCAGTGAGACGGGACTGATGACGCGCGATTTTCTCCGAGCGCGGCCCGAGGCTGGGAGAAGGGGGTGATTAAGCGCTTTTCTCTGAAGGCGCACTGAAGATGGGGGCCCCGAGCTCTCGGCTCCTCTGAACCGGACACTGGGAGGCTGCCATTGTCATTCCCATCCTCCGGAACTCTACGGAAAGCATTCAGGGAACAAAAGCTCCCTAAAGCGAACCTGAGAGGATGACTCAGCCCGGCCCCTGGTAAGGGCGGTGCAACTCCGCCTGGGGCAGAGACACCTGAGAATCACTACAACAGGCCCCTCCCCCAGAAGATCAAAGAAATCCAGCCAAGACCAAGTTCACTT
>ML103640.1:31242-70430 GCA_003697995.1 Taxidea taxus jeffersonii | reverse complement strand
TTTTAGGGCCCCTGGGATCTACAGATTATTCAGATTATTTGGAATGGAATATTCAAGGACTTCATGACATAAGTATGCATTTATTTTGCTTCCGTCAAGAAAGGTGTGGCTTGTGGAAGGACACAACCATGCCCTTGTTAAAGTCTGTAACATAAAGTCTATCCAAAATATTGGGTTTGGGGTACCTGGGTGGCTCAGTGGGTTAAGCCTCTGCCTTCGGCTCAGGTCATGGTCTCAGGGTCCTAGGATCAAGCCCCACATTGGGCTCTCTGCTCAGCGGGGAGCCTGCTTCCCCCTCTCTCTCTGCCTACCTCTCTGCCTACTTGTGATCTCTCTCTCTGTCAAATAAATAAATAAAATCTAAAAAAAGAAAACTATTAGGCTTATTCCCACATATCCCTAGCTTTCATTAACAATAAATTGTGAGATCTCTCATCCATAATATTATTTATGAACTTAAGAGAAGGTATTAGCTGGATATAAAGAAATTACCAAAATTAGTTTTCCACTAAGTAAAGCAAGAATTTCTTCCTTATGTGCTTGCTTCCTTCCAGTTTCTGCTTAAGTGCAGGAATCAGCCTTGAGGTTAGTTGTAGTTATCTTAGAGACTGGTAAACTAAATTATTTTATCCCCTATAAGGATCTTACGTAGTCATTTATAAACTTTAATTAAAATCCTTGTTAGCACCCCAAAATGAAAGGTTCTCATTTTTCTCATCTTTCTTTCTCCCTTCCACTAGCAACTCAGACCTCCTTCTCTGCACTTTCCCTAGCTTCACCGTATCTTTCCTAGCTTCACCATATCTTCTCACTGCAGCCAGCCCTGCCCCTTGAATTGAGGTGAAGAAGAGCCATGGATTTATAGAAGGGGAGGAGAGCACTGTCCCTTTTCCTTTCAACATCCCGCCTGACAATGCCTGGTATGTTGTTGGCCTTTTTGGTCACAGACACATGGTGCTGAAGCTGGCAGAAGACCCTTTTCTGGTTCATTACTGATAACTCTGCATCCATTAATTGGTATTTGTCTCTAAATGAATTCTTATGCTTCCCTTCACTAAAACTCAGCTGATGCCTTTTGCCCTCACATACAACCTTTCAAGACCTTCCTTAGGCTTGTTTCCACCAATGTGATAGCTATCACTCACCAACCTTGTTATATCCTCTTCTAGATTACTTAAAAAAAATATTAAGATCAAATGCAATAGTGAGCTCCAAGGCCTCCCAACATTAAAGCTTTCACATCAGAGAGATATCAAGTTTTCAACATCTCATTTCCCATCTTGAGATCACTACCTCTTATCCCATAATGATTCCATTAAAAGATATTTTGAAAGCTAAATGCTACAATGTGGAACAGAAAGTAAGAAAAATACAACTGCAGAGCTGCCACTAACTATAATCTTTTCACTAAAAATTAGTGAACCCTCAAAACATGTTTTTTTTAAAAGATTTTATTCATTTATTTGACAGAGAGAGAGCAGGAGCACACAAGCAGGGGGAGCAGCAGAGGGTGAAGGAGAAGCAGGCTTCCTGCTCAGCAGTGAGCCTAACCCAGGGCTCGATCCCAGGATCCTGGGATCATGACCAGCGCTGAAGGCAGTCACTTAACCAACTGAACCACCCAGGTGCTCCTGAACCCTCAAAACATATTAAGGGGAAGACTTGGAAAAGCCACTTGAAGCAGAGAATATAATTTAAAGAATCGTTCATTTTAATTAAGATTTCAGCAATTTCATCTGTGAACTGTGCTTTCATAACATCAACCAGTTTCAAAGTTTTTGCTTTGGTTAGTTGATAGAGTTTGAAGTATCCTGAAATAATTTACAAAAAATTCCTACTGAAAGGTACTAAAAGCTGAAATACTCAATATAAAGAACAAAAAGAGGCACGGGGGTGGCTCAGTCAGTTAAGTGTCTGCGTTCAGCTCAGGTCATGATTCCAGCATCTGGTATCAGGCCCCACATCAGGCTCCCCGATCAATGGGGTCTGCTTCTCCCTCAGCCCCTCACCCTGTTCATGCTCATGCACTCTCTCTCTCTCAAATAAATAAGTAAAATTAAAAAAAAAAAAAAAAAGGATCAAAAAGCCCAAATTAAGCCAGTGCAATCTGCTTATAGAAATTCCAACTGAACAAGCACTACTCACAGAAGAATTCCCAAAGTTCCCCACATACTTGGGCCATGGGGATGTGAGCAAGATATCAACACCCTTAAACTGGGATGTTGAACACAGCATTGTCCTCAGGGAAGACACATCCTTGGAACTAAAACTGTAACCTGGGACAGGTTCATTCAAGGACTCCGTCCCACTGAGGTACACAATCTGCAGCCCCGAGCTTCCAGTGAAGATGCCTTTACGCCCTGAGTTCAAAGAAAAAGAGACAAATTTTAGTCAAAACTGCAGAATGAAATATTATTACGGTGATGAATCTCTCCCCCCATGCCACGAGCCCCGTACCTCCCTGCCATTCAGCGTGTCTGAACAAGTACAGACTTCTAGAGCCCCTTTCTGGCTGCAGGGTCTCAGGGATGGATGGCTGCAACCATGTTCCCATTCAGGGAGAACAGCCCTTCTGTAGGTTTAGCCCAGGGGCCTTACGAATGAAAAAAGGTGGGAAGCACTGATTAAGAAAATGCCTTTCCTGCCTTCTAGAGGAGACTCAACATGGCTAAAAGAAACCCAGACACCTGGACCCAGGGAGAGGCAGTAAAAGAATCAAGCAGCAGTTCTGAGGAAAGTACAGTCTAGAATGCGTACACTCATCACAGGCAGCAGCTTCTGACGGAAGGAAAACATGTGGAAACAGCAACTGGGAAGAACTAAAGACTCTACTCCCTTTTAACTTTATTCCTCGTGTGGGCCCTTGACCCCATTTCTTCCTGTCGCCTTCAAGACCTCGCTCCATCAACTTTCACCTTCCTTTCACCTACTGAATCTCTTCCCAGCTGGCTCTCTCCCCTCAGAGAAGAAAAGAGTACTAAAGATTCTAAGACACATACTAATTAATAAAGGACCAAGACAATAACACACATATGACCTGATAAAGGAACACTGACCAAAAAAAGAAACCTAAGAAAGAAACACACACACTAATTGAAAAAGAAACTTCCTTGTCTTCTGTTTCCAATTTCTCAAAAGAGCAGCCCATGCTCTCTAAGTGGTTTTCCTCTTGGTTCCTAAATCCACTGCACTCTGGTTTCCCTCTCCCGCTATTCTCTTACAGGTCACCCTGAATCACCCTGTAACTGCCAATGGTCTCTCCTGGTCTCGGGAACCAGTCTCTCTTCATTTAGAGTCTATGAACTTGATATCTTTACCTCTCCCAACATTGTTCTAATCATTTTCAGCTCTCTTTGCCTACTCCCTTGACGAAGGTATTTGCCCACACCACAGAGTGGTGCTTCCCTTCTCATATTTCCTCTGAAATAATTTGATCCTACTCAGCTTTGTTTTTCATTTTTATGGGACCAACTCCCCAAAGCCTACTCCTCCACACTGGCCTTGCTTATACACTCTAGGAAGATCACTTCCAACTACATGTTGGGTGTTTAAGCTCACTATCACATGTTCACTATCAAGTTCATTGTTGGCTCCTCCTACTGGATCTCAAAAAAATATCTTTCACAGAAATAACCCAAATACCTCTATGCTCTCTCCACTCCTGGCACTAAATTCATATGGCAAAATAGCTACCATAAATATCTACAGCAGCGATCTTAATCCAAATCTAATAACTACTACAAGAACTGCCACAAGTCAGACCTTTGTTAAGATATACTAACAAAAGAATTTCAAAAGATGTATCTCGCAACAATGGTTAAAAACAACAAACAAAAATCTGTCCATCAATTTTTTGCCTAAAGGTGCCCTGTGTGATTGAAGCAAGATAAGTAAAATTGCTTACATAAGAGCCACAGCCAGATGCAGAGACTAAAGGCAAGATGGACTATGGTGGGGAAGGATGGGGAGGACACAGACAGCAAAGAATTATAGAGGCTTTCAGGAGAAGTAAGAGACCAAGAAAGAGGAAATGGGAAGAGCAGTGGACTCATTTTAGATAAAAATAAGTTAAATGATCCAAGAAGCCATAGACTGACAGCCCATAAGGGGAAAATAAAAACAAAATCTGACAGTGCTTTTTTAAATGGGCAGACATTAAAAAGAACCACTAAAAGAGATTCAGGGGGCTGAAGAGGAAACAACTTTAACCTGAAATTAAAAAGTGGACCAGGAACCTAAGAAAGGACAAAGGGAGTGAAAAATGTGAGGATCAGCACTAAATACTTGAATTTCCAAAAGCTTAGTAAGATACACAGCTATAGCTAATTAGGATTCTAACAAACAAGCTATATGTATCTAACAATGTTACATGGTGAGACCAGATACATGGAATTTTTTTCAACAAAATTTACACCTTAAGTACTCCCTTATACTATAGTCAAGTAGTTGATTCCTCTGTTGGATTCCTCTGGGTTGTGGGAATACAAGGAGATTGGGGAAAGTTGGGAAAGACTACAAAGGAAAAAATGCCAGAGTCTTAAGGGTATAGACAAAGACTTTGGGAAAGAACCCCATTCTCTCAAAAGTAATGGCAGAAGAATAGAGCCACAAATTTCCCAGGAGACTGATTCCTGGGACACTTTATTATGTGGATTTCAAACACAAAAAATACAAACTTACCCAGATATGTAATGTTTTCCGCTAACTCACACCCATCAGCATCTTGGAAATATTTTACTGTTTCCTGGTTGTTAGCACCCAGCACATATGTCTGAATAGGAACTAGTGAGAGAAACAGACATGACAACATACAGTTACCAGATCTGCTTTGGAATTTGAGAAATATTTCCCCATAGGAAAAATAATCATAGCAAAAGTAATAATCTGCAATCCTATTTGTGGAATGAGCTCACCACTTAGGATATATCCTACCCAACCCACGGCCTGACTATTTAATATTATCACTAGTTGATGAAGTGACATCTTAAAGAGGATGGTTAATGTATAGTAAGGAAAACAAAGACCCTGAAGAACTTCATTAAAAAAAACACTCAAACTGGAAAAAGGAAAGGACACATGTGGTTGGATTTTTTCAATTCCTGCCTACTTAGAAGAGAATTTTTTTAAAGATTTATTTATTTATTTGAAGGAGAGAGAGAGTGTGTGTGCACATGAGCATGAATGAGGGGAAAGGCAGAGGGCAAGAGAGAAGCCTCAAGCAGACTCCCCATTGTGCACAGAGCTCAGAGAGCCCAGGGCTCGATCTCACAACCCTAAGATCATGACCTGAGTTGAAATCAAGAGTTGGACATTCAACTGACTGAACCACCCAGGCTCAGAGAATTCTTTTTCTAAACCAAATCCAAACAAATTCAAAATGTGAACATTTAGATACACAGGCATCCTTCCCAGTTCAATGAGGAGCTCCAAGGGAAATTCTTAAATAACTAGTATGTGTGAAAAGAACCCAGCAAGAATTATGTAACCTTGCAACTTTGTTAGAAATCATTTGTTAAATAAAAATAATTTCTATACCTTTCTTGATGCCAGTTTTATACTCCTCCCATTCAGCATCTGGAGTGGCGCCAAAGAAATTTCCTACACACAACAGCAGCTAAAATGAGTTTTTTAAACAGATATATGAGTTTTTTTTTTTTTTATCAAATAGTACATAATTGATAGTAACATAATTCAGCTAATTATTCTACTTAATGGCCTCAAAGTAGGTGTTCCTTCATCAATCTGCAGACTCAACACATAATTCTTCAGCAGCAATTGTGGTAGTTGATCTGATTCTACAAATCACTAAATTTTGGCTCACTGGCCGTCAGATTCAAGTTGGGACGGGGAAGAGGGGGTCAGGGAAAAATGGAGAAATCTTCTTCCAAGAATCTCTCTCAAAACACAAAACATTAAGTATTAGATACCCTCAGAGATACAGGGCAAAAAAACCACACTTCCTACCTGTTGTCTTTACTCCATCTTTAACCTAGAATACTCTTCTGTTCGCTAGGGATTTAGAGTCTAGTTGGCGAACCTACCTAACATTTAGATAAGGCTCTTCAGTTAGTGAAGCATTTGCACATGTTATCTGACTTAATCCATACCATACACTCATGGAATACACTTGCGGTTCCCAAACCCAGGGCTTAGAATCACCCCGGGAGGTTTTGTTCATCTGTTTTCAGTTTTGTGCACAGTAAGAAAGTAATTAGATTCAAATTCAAAAAGTATTAAAAGGTAAAGAGGTCTCCCTTTCCCTACCATTCTACAGCTACTAAGCTCCTATGCTCACAAAAGGAACTCAGTCTCAGTCAAAAGGAGCGTGTGTGTTCCACTGAGCAATGAATAAAGGAGTCCAAGCTCTATTTTAGTACATTTGACTATAACAGTAAAATTAGATGCAGTAACAGGAAATGTCTTACATCAAAGTTTCCACTTTTCTTCTGAATTGCTCGAACTCTGTTGAACAAAACATCAAACTTTCCTTCAACATCTCCACAAGACAAGCTGTGGCGAACAAGAGATACACGTTAAGGCAATTCAGGAAGCATGAATGGGCCTGCTGGGTTTCTTCCCGGATCGGATGAGTATGTGACCCAGTCTCTCTGAGGCTACCAGAGAGGTTCAGTGCACATGAACTATTACTTACCATGGGGCAGCTCCACCTACAAGTCATTAAACCTTCAACTCGCCATATCTACAAGTTAGCTTATTGAACCGAATCAAACAGCAAATCGAAGCAGCTTCTTCTCCTCACTTCCCAAGCTTTGTAAATGGCTGTATTGTCCAGCTGGTCGCCAAGAGTCAAAAATCCCCTATCCAGTCATCAAGGCTCATCAATCCCCTTTTCCAAACATCTTTCACATTCATTCCACCCTTTTCCTTTCCACAGCCACTATCAATCATCCACCCAAAAACGACATACCAGACACCTACAATATGCTAAGGCAATATACCCAGTACCAAGCTAAGAACACGCTGGGAGTACAAAGAGGAAAAAGACTCAGCTCAAACCTCAAAAAGTTGATGATCAGGGGAGGGGAGATACTCTAATAAAAATGTACATGAAAAAGGCTACAATAGGAGATATGTGTAAATTGTTAAGGGGCAGAGAGGCAGAAAGTGGCCAGAGCTGAGATTTGTAAGACAAACTGGCCCTAAGTTGTAAAGTAACTTGTTTTATCAACTCATTTCTGAGTTTTTATAATTCTGACTTCCACGGTTTTTCTATTTCTCATACCATTTCTTAATGTCTTTGAACTCATCTTGAAATAGTACAATTCTTACTGTTTGGTCACTACGTCTTTCTGGCATGTCTGTATCACTGAACATTTTCAAGGTGGCTAGTAATATGTTTTTAAAAGTTCATTTCAGGGCGCCTGGGTGGCTCAGTGGGTTAACGCCTCTGCCTTCGGCTCAGGTCGTGATCCCAGGGTTCTGGGATCAGCCCGCATAGAGCTCTCTGCTCCACAGGGAGCCTGCTTCCTCTGCTCTCTCTCTCTCTGCCTGCCTCTCTGCCTGCTTGTGATCTCTGTCTGTCAAATAAATAAAATCTGCATATTAAAAAAAAGTTCATTTCAGTAACAGTGTAAGATGGTCTGGAGAAACAAGTAACTATAAGCAAAAATATCAGCAAAAGGGGCAATATTGAATGAAGATAGGAAGGAGAGAAACAGATGAAAAATT
The DNA here is from genome assembly GCA_003697995.1 of Taxidea taxus jeffersonii. Classification (NCBI taxonomy): domain Eukaryota; kingdom Metazoa; phylum Chordata; class Mammalia; order Carnivora; family Mustelidae; genus Taxidea; species Taxidea taxus. Next base: position 62,741 of record ML103640.1, on the reverse strand, counting down.
TAGAATTTTGAACACATCAACACAACTTGAACTGGAGAAGTAGGGTGAGAAGTGAGGGAGGAGAGAGGAATGGAGGACGCTCTGAGGCAGAGCCACCGAGAGTCCTGTGATAAGGCAGAGGTAGAATCAGCCAAAGATCTGATGAATCAGCTACTAGATATAACACAGGGACCACGCTTACATTTATTTCCTTTAATGCCTACTCTTCTTCCTAACCATCCTATATAAAACCAACAATTTAATGTTCTTTCCTCAAAAACACTAAAAGAACTCCACTGCCTGCAGAGCCACAGGCTTCCACAAGTCTTTTGGTCCCTCTCCCCAGGGCTTTCTCCAAGTTTCCATAACAGAAACTTCCCCTAATGTCAATCTGATTATTCTCTGCCTGTGCCATTCCCTAAGGTAGTTACCTCTCCTAACAGCCCCACCCTATCCACCCTGAATCTAAATTTTTCCCATCCTTCAAGGCCCAGCACATCTCTAAAGCCTTCTTAACTGGCTCAGAAAGTCACTCTCTTCTCAAGCTTCAGAAACCCATATAGCATCTCAGAGAAGCTCTGTAATAAACTATTAGGTGTTTTTACTTACCTCCTGAGAACCACCTCCTCTAGGAAGTCCTCCAGTCCCTATCAGTCACCAATTCCAGGTGTTCCCTCCATCACAGAAGTTGTCACATGGAATTACAATTGTTTCTCAGAGAGCCATCATCCAGTTTATACATCACAGGACACCTCAAAGTTCATCATCTCCCCAAATAGGCCCTTTTCCTATCCCAATGAGGGGCAGAAATTTTGGACCCCACAGTGCCAATTCCTTCTCCATCTCTAAGCCCTGTTAATTTCATCTCCTTAATAAGCCCTGAATCCCTGCACTTTGCTTCTGCCATCACTCTACCTAATCCTAGCTGCCCACATCTTTGGCTCTAATTTGTTCTCACACTGCAGCTAGAATCGCTTTCCAAAACAAAAATCTGATCCTGCTAAGGAGTTCTTAAACATTTTGATAACTTTAGAATAAAGACAAAAATATTAACCAAGGCTCAATCCTCCCTCTTCCGATTCCTCACAATAAGCCAAATCCCCTTTTATACCCTCTTCCAGAACCGTGAAGCTTTTCTTCCTGACATTTATCACCACCGTAATTTTACATTAATCTGGATTCTTTGATTAATATCTACTCAAGACTCTGAGCTCCATTAAGGCAAGAACTCCACCTGTGCATTGTCTAGCACAATGGCTGGTACACTGCCACTGTTCAATAAATATCTGATCTGTTCAACGTGTCCATGGATGCACGGATGGATGGTGTCGCTTCACTCCAGCGCCTCCTACTCCCAAAAAAGTGCGCCTGCGCAGGAGCCCTATCTAGCTCTTCTGTTCGCAACTGACCAGGGCCCACCAATGGAGCCCACGGCAACTTATTTTCATCAGTACATAAATGGGGTGTGGGGAAAAGTGAAGGAGAAAGGTGTCAGAGTCTAGGATGGCCTAAGATGGAGGAAGCCTGACGCTGGACGCTTCCGCCTATTCCAGCGTGTGTCTCCGAGAGTCCCCTCTCGGAAGTGAAAGGAGACGGCTCCGGCCGAGCTAAGACAGGATCGGAGCTCACGAGCCGCCACCACCTCCCACCCCCGCCTTTTCCCCTTCTCTTCCAGGTACGAGAAAGCCCCCGGCCGACATATACGCGTGCCCGCGCGCGCACACATAGATGCGCTTGCGCTTGCGCTTATGAGCTATGGTCACTCACAGACGCAGCGGTTTCTGAGCCATTTCTCCCAACAGCCGGGATTAAGACGACCACCAAAACCGGGACTCTGAATCCACGCTCCTCAGAAAAACGCGGCAGCACCACACTAAGACGTCAGTGTACCCAGCCAATGAGGGCTCGGTTATCTACGGAAAGCGCCGAGGGACAGAAGGCTCTCTCAGGTGATTCGCCTCCAAGATGAATGGAAGAAGAGCAGTAAAGGAAGGGGTAATGGGAAGAAGGATTCCAATTATGATGTTTTACTTAGGAGCAATTGAAGTTATGGAGCTTCTAGAAAGCTCCTGACACAATGTTGGGCCCTAACCTAAACTAACCATATCAGTCCAGTGGGCACAGACTCCCTCTCCTTAAAGGTGCACAGCACTGTTACTTCTCACTGCATCATTTGAAAGTAAATTGCAGACATCGAGAATACCTCAGAGTGCATTTCCTAAGAATAAGGACAGTCCCTACATCACCAAAATACTATTAACACATCTAAAAGATTAATAAATTCAATAATATCATCTAATACACATCCATATTTAAGATTTAAGATATTTATTTATTTGTTAGAGAGAGAGAGAGCGCGAGCGAGCACAGGCAGACAGAGGCAGAAGCAGGCTCCCTGCCGAGCAAGGAGCCCGATGGGGGACTCGATCCCATGACGCTGGGATCATGACCTGAGCCGAAGGCAGCTGCTCAACCAACTGAGCCACCCAGGCGTCCCTCTCCAGTCTTTTTAAATCTACAACAGCCCACCTACCTTTTTGGTTTTGTTTTTCATGACACTGGCTTTTTGGAGGAATTCAGTCCAGTTTGTAGGAGACAACAGTATATAAGGAAATGGAAACAAAGTGGTTTCTAACAACGGAGGGACAGGGAAAATTCACTAAGGTCAGCCAAGTAATTAGAAATGAACTAAAGCAGGGTGCCTGGGTGGCTCAGATGGTTAAGCGTCTGCCAGAGTCCTGGGATCAAGTCCTACATGGGGCTCCCCGCTTCTCCCTCTCCCTTTACCACTCCCCCTGGTTGTGCTCTTTCTCTCTCTCTCTCAAATAAATAAATAAATAAAATATTTTAGAAGTTAACTAAAACATAAATAAGTTTAAGGAAGAAGCAGAAAGGTCTGGTCTCCTTACTTTGGAGGGAAATATTAAATTCCCTGTCTCATTAACTATTAATGCCCCTGCTTTGATAGCACACAAAGCATGTGTTTTTTTCTACTTTGGGGGCAATCCAGCACAGCCCACAAGTAGAAATCAAGACTGAATCTAGAAGAGTAGAAATTTGCCAAATATGAGCAGGTAATCCCTTCAGGAAGAGGAAACGATAGTAAGAAATGAAAATTCATCAGTGGAATTCTATATTATCTTTCCAACTCATAAATCTAAATCTACTCTGAAATATAAAGCTTATGGAAAGAAAGCTCATCCGTGGGAATTTAAGCTATCTCAAGATAGCTGAATACAGTATAAGTGTCAGAGTAATAGAAAATGAAACTGGAAGAAAATGAAAGAAATGGGGGTTTTGATGCATGCTGAGAAGTCTGGTTTTAAAATACATATTCTTCACAAATGATTGGAAAATTCCTCCAGAATAGAATGTTAGGTCACAAAACAAGTCTCAAAAAATTCAAGTACATAGAAATTTTATCAAGTATCTGTTCAACCACAATGGTACAAAACTAGAATTTCATAAGAAATAAAGAAGAACATTAGAAAGTTAAAAAAATACACAGAAATTGGGGCACCTGGGTGGCTCAGTGGGTTAAAGCCTCTGCCTTCAGCTCAGGTCATAATCCCAAGGTCCTGGGATTGAGCCCTGCATCGGGCTCTTTGCTCAGCAAGAAGCCTGCTTCCCTTCCTCTCTCTCCTCCTGCCTCTTTGCCTGCTTGTGACCTCTGTCTGTCAAATAAATAAATAAAATCTTAAAAAAAATACATATAAATTAAATTTTTAAAATCCTGAACAAGTAATAGACCAAAGAAGAAATCACAAAGAAAAATAAAAAATATCTTGGGACAAACAAAAATAGAAACACAACACACCAACTTACGGAATGAAACAAAAGCAGTTCTAAAGAGGAAAGTTGATAACTGTAAATGTCTATATTAAGAAAAAATAAAGGTCTCAGATAAACAACTTAACATTACACATCAAAGAACTAGAAAAATAAGAATAAACTAAGCCCAAAGTTAGCAGAAAGCAGGATATATTAAGATTACAGCAGAAATAAGTGAAACAGAGAATAAGAAAACAATAGAAAAGATCAATGAAACTAAGACTTGGTTTTTGAAAAAGACAAAATTGACAAGCCTTTAGCTAAACTAATCAAGAAAGAGGGGACTCAAATAAATGAAATTATCAGTGAAAAGGGAGGCATTTCAACTGATACCACAGAAATACAGAGATCATAACAGATCACGCTGAATAATTATGTAACAATAAATTGAACAACCAAGAAGAAATGGATAGATTTCTAGAAACATAAAACTTAACAAGATTGAATCAAGAAGAAATAGAGAATCTGAACAGAACAATAATGAGTAAGGGGTTTGAATCAGTAATCAAAAAACTCCCAAGAAAGAAAATCAGGATCAGATTATTTTACTGATCCACCGAACATTTAAAGAATTAATGCCAATTCTGGGGTGCCTGGGGGGCTCAGTGGGTTGAAGCCTCTGCCTTCGGCTCAGGTCATGATCCCAGAGTCCTGGGATTGAGCCTCACATCGGGTTATCTGCTCAGCAGGGAGCCTGCTTCTTCCTCTCTCTCTCTGCCTGCCTCTATGCCTATTTGTGATCTCTGTCTGTCAAATAAGTAAATAAAATCTTTGGGGAGGGGGGAGAAGGAACACTCCCAGACTCATTACATGAGGTCAGCACTACCCAATACCAAAGCCAGCCAGATAAGGATACTATAAGAAAACACAGACCAGGGACGCCTGGGTGGCTCAGTTGGTTAAGCGGCTGCCTTCAGCTCGGGTCATGATCCCAGCATCCTGGGACCGAGTCCCACATGGGGCTCCTTGCTCAGCTGGGAGCCTGCTTCTCCCTCTGCCTCTGCCTGCCATTCTGTCTGCCTGTGCTTGTCCCACTCTCTCTCTGACAAATAAATAAAAATAAAATCTTTAAGAAAAAAAAAAAAAGAAAACCACAGACCAATATCCCTGATGAATGTAGATTTAAAATTCTCAACAAATTACTGGCAAACTGAATTCAACAGCATGTTAAAAGGATTATATGCCATGATCAAGTGGGACTTGTCCCTGGGATGTAGGGATGTTTCAACATACCAAAATCAATAAATTCAATAAACCTCATTTATAGAATGAAAGATAAAAATCATATGATCAAGGGCACCTGGGTGGCTCAGTGGGTTAAAGCCTCTGCCTTCGGCTCAGGTCATGATCCCAGGGTCCTGGGATCGAGCCCCGCATGGGGCTCCCTGCTCAGCAGGGAGTCTGCTTCCCCTTCTCTCTCTGCCTTCCTCTTTGCCTACTTGTGATCTCTCTCTGTCAAATTAAATAAATAAATAAATAAAAATCTTTAAAAAAAAAAGCATTTGACAAAATTGAGCATCCTATATTTAATAATATATATATTATATAATATATATTATATAATATATATTTAATCCCATGATTAAAAAAAAAACCTCTCAGCAAAGTGTGCATAGAAGAAATGTACCTCAATATAATAAAGGTGATATATGACAAGCCCACAACTGACATCATACTCTGTGGTGAAAGGGTGAAGGCTTTTCCTCTAAGATTAGGAACAAGACAAGGGTGCCCACTACCAGAAGTTCTAGCCAGAACAATTAGGCAGGGAAAAGAAATAAAAGGCATCCATATTGGAAAGAAGAGGCAAAACTATCTCTGTTTGCAGATGACATCATCTTATATATAAAAAGTACTAGGGCGCCTGGATGGCTCAGTGGGTTAAGCCTCTGAAAAAGCAATCCTGAAAATTGTATGGAACCACAAAAGACCCTGAATAGCCAAAGCAATCTTGAGAAAGTAGAACAAAGCTTGAGGCATCACACTTCCTGATTTTAAACTGTTGTTATAAAGCAATAGTATTCAAAACAATATAGAACTGATGTAAAAACAGATACATAGCCCAATGGAGCAGAATCAAGAGCCCAGAAATAAACTAATGCATATACAGACAACTAATATTTGACAAAGGAGCCAAGAAGACTCAGCAGGGAAAGGACAGTCTCTTCAATGGTATTAGGAAATTAGGTATTAAATGGTATTAGGAAAATTGGATATTCACATGTAAAAAGAATGAAACTGGACCCCTATCTCACACCACTCATAAGCATTAATTCAAAATGGATTAAAGACTGAATATAAGATCTAAAACTGTAACTCCTAGAAGAAACAGGAAGTACTTTGACATTGGTCTTGGTAATGATTTTTTTAATATGACACTAAAAGCACAAGCAACAAAAACAAACATTAACAAGTGGGACTACATAAAACAAACAAGCTTCTACACATCAAAAGGAACAACCAACAAAATGAAAATGCAACCTATGGAATGGTAGAAAATATCTGCAAACTGTTTTTTGCATAGGGGGTTAATATCCAAAATATATAAGGAACTCAACTCAATAGCAAAAAAGCAAATAATCTGATTTTTAAAAATGGGCAAAGGACCCAAATAGACATTTTTCCAAAGACCACCAATGGCCAATACACACATGAAAAGGTGCTCTGCATCACCAGTCATCAGGAAATGCAAATCAAAACCACAATCAGGTATCACCTTACACCTCACACCAGTGAGAATGGCAGTTATCAAAAAGATAAGAGATAGGGATGCCTGGGTGGCTCAGTCATTAAGCATCTGCCTTCAGCTCAGGCTATGATCCCAGGGTTCTGGGATAGAGGCCCGCGTTGGGCTCCCTGCTCAGTGGGAGCCTGCTTCTCCCTCTCCCACTCCCCCTGCTTGTGTTCCCTCTCTCGCTGTCAAATAAATAAAGTCTTAAAAAAAAAAAGGTGAGGTTAAGTGTTGATGAAAATGTGGAGAAAAGGGAACCCTTGTGCACTGCTGAGAATGCAAATTGGTACAGCCACTATGGAAAACAGCATGAAGCTTCTTCAGGAAATTAAAAACAGAACTATCGTATGATCTAGCAATCCCGTTTCTGGGTATATAGCCAAAGGAAATTAAATCATAAGCATAAATCATTTTTTAAAGATTTTATTTATTTATTTGATAGACAGAGATCACAAGTAGGCAGAGAGGCAGGCAGAGAGAGAGGAAGAAGCAGGCTGTCCACAGAGCAGAGAGCCCGATGCGGGGCTCAATCCCACGACCCTGAGATCATGACCTGAGCCGAAGGCAGCGGCTTTAACCCACTGAGCCACCCAGGCGCCCCCATAAGCATAAATCATAAATCAAAATTAAATCCAAAGGAAGTTAAATCAAAGGATACCCAGGCGTCCCCCTAATTATAATCTATAAGAACTTTAAACTTTAAAAATAAACAGCTTTATTGGGATGCCTGGGTGGCTCAGTCGGTTGAACATCTGCATTCAGCTCAGGGCATGATTCCAGGGTCCTGGGATTGAGCCCCACATTGGGCTCCCTGCTCAGCTAGGAGTCTGCTTCTCCCTCTGCCCCTGCTCTCTCTCAAATAAATAAAAGCTTTAAAAAATAAATAAATAAAATTTTGGTTCCTGAGTAAAAAAACAAAATTAATCTGGCTTTTTCAAAGCAGATATGAGAAATCGCTAAAGGATTCTAAGCAGGAGGGGTAACATAGCCACTTGACATTTTAGATTGCTCTGACAGCAGTTTGGAAAGTACATTGGAGGGATCATTACGGTGAGAAGACACAGCTATAGTGAAGCAGGGCGGGGGACAAGTGACACTCTGGAACAGAGATAGTAGGGAAGGACAGAAACAGGGTTAAGAACTCTTTGGGAGACAGAACTGAGGACCTCAGACCCATTCCTGGCTGATGACCCCCAACTCTGAATAAAGATGCCTGTCCTACAAACTAGACTGGCCTATCAGTCAGTATCCTCCAACCACTGATGTCTTTAGTCGGAAAGGAAGACAGTCGGGGCCCGAGGAGCCCCCTCTGACCCTGTAGGCACAAAGAAGATGTTTCAGAAAATGCTCTATTGGCAGCCCCACCTCCCCACCTAACACATACACACATACACAGTCTTTGTCTTTATCACATTTCCAAAAGGGAGCATGTGTCAAGATGTCATCCATCTCCAGACATCTGAGTCACAGAGAGAAGAGACAGGAGGGGCCCATCACATATATCAAGCTATCAAAACACTCCTTTCACTGCTTCTGCTCAATCTAGAATACTCAGCCTGTAATTATTTAAGATTTCCTGTTATTTGCAATGTTATGCGAAAGTAAATTCACATTCACAAGGTGGTAATCTGTAAAGAACAAGTTTTTTTCTTTTTTTTTAATTTAGGATCTTATTAGCAATACATCAGCATCATTAATAGAAAAAAACACTGTTGACATAGAAACTCAAAAAACTAGCCATTAAGAAAATAATGTAGTAATCAACCACTATGAGAGAAGAATGGGTCTTCTCATTTGATTCCACTGGCAAGCCCAGGCTTCTCCTGAACTTTGAGAGACTCTCTGTCCTGAGTGGATGATGAAACATTCAAGTAAAAGGTAAGAAGTTATAAGTGTGGGTTTCTGAGGGATACTGCCTCAAAAGAAGTTCAGGGGTAGCCATAGTCCTCCAGTTTACTCCAATGTTGGTACATTTCTGGGACGACCAGCATAGTTTCCTTTCGAGGAGTTTTGACAATTCATCAGCCTCAGGATTCAGGTCTTATAAAACATTCTTCCATGTTAAAAAAGACTTTGTTCCACAGGAGTAAGTTTTTCATCGCTTCTCCAGCTTCTTGTACTTGGCTTCTGCCAGGGAGAGAGGGGAAGAAGTTAAATCTTTTAAAACCAGCTCTTACAAAGATCTTTTTAGTCAGCATTTCCAGGCAAGTTCAACAATATCTAATACATTAAAAAAAAATCTATTCCCTTCAATCTCATAACCTGTCCAAACTGGGTCCAAATTGGAGGTACACCATAAATGTTAACATTCATATTAGCTAAGGACAGATATTTGGATGTGCACAACTTAAGAAGTCACACACACACACACACACACACACACACACACACACACACACAGAATTTAGAACAAGTTCACTCAGTTCTAACACTGTCAACAGCACCTGCTCAGACAACTCCACCAGGATTAAGCAGATCTACTGGCACTGGAGTCATGCAAAGCCTTGCTAAGCACAGGAAATTGCTTCTCCAGGCACTGTCCCAGGCACTCTCTGGCAGCCAGACTGGAACTCTGGACATGTAAGTGTACGATTCCCCTTTTATTTTCTTATTCCTACACCTCACTATAGGAAAGCAATTCTGAAAGATACAGAGATTTAAAAGACTATCAAATAAGCCTCTTAATGTGATAGATTATCTTTTTCTTTAAAATCTTGAAAAAGGGGCGCCTGAGTGGCTCAGTCGGTTAAGCAGCTGCCTTCAGCTCGGGTCATGATCCCAGAGTCCTGGGATTGAGCCCCGCACTGGGCTCCCTGCTCAGTGGAGAGCCTGCTTCTCCCTCTCTCTCTGCCTGCCTCTCTGCCTACTTGTGCTCTCTACCTCTCTGTCAAATAAATAAATAAAATCTTAAAATAAAATAAAACCTTGAAAAAAATAAACCAAAACAAACCTTGAAATCATCTGGTACAATGCCTTCTATACAGTAAGATTCAGTCACCATTTAGTAAATTTAATTGTGGACAATGAAACTGTTAATCACCACTCATGTCAAATCTCAGTCTGTTACAGACCTCTCTCCCGAAGTAGCCAATAATTGTCAATGATGAAAATAAAATAATCTGTAAATTATATCTAGGATAAAGACAACTCCATTATTTTTAACCGCGGATGTAAGAGCCAGTTAGTAAGCCATCAACAATACAAGTACCAGTTTCCTCATTAAGGGAAAAGTAATCCTTCAAGAAAACTCTTGATTGACTTTTCCATTTTTAAAGACATATGCATCTACATTACTAAGGATGCTTCAGCCTGCTGAACCCCAACTTTAAGAGCTTGAGCTTTGTAATCAAATAGACCTGGTTGGGAATATAGCTCTTTCACATGCTAGCTTGGTATCCTTATGCAAGTTATTTAACCCCTTTGACCAGTTTCCTCCTTCAAAGAATGGGGATAAAAATCACATACTTATAATACAGAACACTGGGAGGATAAAAGGGTAATACATATAAATTACTAAGAATAGTGCCTGATATATATCATCAAGTACTCAGGAAATAGTAGTTTTATTACTACTACCATGAAAAAATTACTCTCACTAGGTTTTCGTGAAACTTAATTAAAATAGATCATCACAAGCACTTCAGTGTTAACTATCCTATTAACTAAGGTCAGGCTGGGTGGCAGGGCACTCTTATTAATCAAAACTGACATAAAAATGGTTACCCAGTTTTTTGGAATATGCATCCAACTTGTAGGCTGCCTGCTCAAGAGCCGCCACTTGCTCTTCAATTACATTGATCTGATCCAAATAAGGCTGCAGTCCAGCATCTTTGAGAACAAAGACAGACCACATATTCATTCAGCTTCAACACAGAGTGTAGAAAAGAGTGGAAAAGTAAAAATGCTAGTGTCCCTCCAGCTCTGCCCAAGACACAGCAGGTAGGGTGACGTGATTCTGATCCTGGCAGGACAAACACTAGCAGACAGTAGCTAGCTGATCAGGCAGAACTGTGACCTGGACAAAGCAAGTCTCTCTCATCCACTAATTTTCCTCTTTTAACTTCCTTGCTCCTCAAACAATCCTTCCCTTACAGATTCAGTTTCTTAAGTAATCCCCTACCAAGAAAGAGTACTCTACAGATAGGGAACACAAATATAAGTCAATGGAAAAATATATTCTGCCAGTCTAAATTAGCATTTTCCGTTTATAGATGTTCTGGTTTTCTGCTTATATAGTAGTCCTTTACAGATTTCATTGTTAAATAAATTTACTAGAATCTGACAGGACTAAAGTGATCATATCAAGATTCAGAAGCAGAAATAACCATAACAAAATATGCTAAGCCTCAAAATGGAAGAAATTCACCATTACTTTGTAATTCACTTTTAGAGAATGAGCTCCCTCAGGACAGGTGCCATGTTCCCTCCGCTTCTCCACAACCCCAAGCACAAAAGAATACTAAATACAAACATGTTTAATTATAAAAACTATTACTTACATTTCTGGTTTAAGTCCTTTAAGTTTCTACTAATGTTTATAGCAATATCTTTCATTTCAAGATACTTCAGGCTGGTTAGTTTATTCATATTTTCCAGGAGCTTATAGTCTTCACTGGTGGCTTTAAAATAAACAGAAGATGTGATGCTTTTAAGATTTGTCATAGATCACTGGAATGTGGAATCATGGGCCAAATGGTAGTTCCAGGCAGGACCCAGAGAATGTCAAAGGAGCCGGCCACTATTGTTTTATGACATTTATACTCAGCCTGTGTACTCTGAATGCATAAGCAGAAACTCAGGTAATAAATAATCAGCAAACTATTTAAACCAAGTAAGATCCAGAGACTTCAGAATCTTGGTTAAACAGGTAAATAATAGGGGCGCCGGGGTGGCTCAGTGGGGTAAAGCCTCTGTCTTCGGCTCAGGTCATGATCCTGGGGTCCTGCGATCGAGCCCCGCATCGGGCTGCCTGCTCTGCTGGGAGCCTGCTTCCTCCCTCTCTCTCTGCCTGCCTCTCTGCCTACTTGTGATCTCAGTCTGTCAAATAAATAAATAAAATCTTAAAAAAAAAAACCACTAGGTAAATAATAAATTCATGTTCTAAGAAGAAAGAAGTGACACAGTCTTGCTATTTCTATGGTATGATAACACGTAATCTGAAGGACTGCATCATAAATCCATATAAAATCAACTAGGACCTCACCATTTCTTAATAACTCATTTATTACTGTGTGATTCTATATTGCATTTTATGTACTCCTTTCATATCCTCAGGTCCCTTCCCCATCTCTACTCAAAGCAAATGGCTTCTCCTCCAATTTTCCTGAAAAGTGGAAAATTCCACTTATATGAGTTGCGTCAACCTTTCTGCCTCACTTCAGAACTTCTCTGTACCTTTTTATCTTCCCAAGAGGCAGGAGTGCCCCCTATTCTTGCCAACACTTCTCCCGTGCTCTTGCTTCCTCTTCTTCAGGGCCTCTTTTCAATCATCTCCTTTCCCTGGCACTTTCAAATTCTCTATCCTGGCAGCTTCCTCTCTATCTAGAAATACATTCAGGTTTCTCTCCAGCTCAAAAGCACTCTCTCTCTTCTGCTACACCTACATCATTTGCTCAGTAAAGCAAAGGAGCTTCACTGCTAACCCTTTTGAAAGACCAGCTCATACTCACTGCTTCCTCCTCCTCACCATTCACTCATGTAAACCCTTACAGCCTGACCTCTGCCCCTAGCATCCAAGGAAATTACATGCTCCAGGATCATTGCTGTTTGCAAAGCACCAAATCCACAGCGTTTTCTCAGTTATTATCCTCATGAACCTCTCCATAGTACCTGACCCTGTGATCTCCCTCTTTTCACAAAATGCTCATTTCCCTTGGTTGCCACATCATCGTATTATCCTGATTTTCTCATCTCTTTCAATTCACTCTTTGTAGGTTTCTATGCTAAGTCCTTTCTCATTCATCTTAACGGTCACTTCCCAACTTTTTCTCAGCTGTGACCCAACTGATGTTTACATGGGTGGCACATTCCTATGGGCATTCCCAGGGTGATGCTAGCTTCCTTTCAGACTCAAAAAAGCATCTGTACAAGTAAGAATGACAATCACAGGGACATTACATTCTGTTTAAAATTAGTTTTATTGTAAGTAAACCATTTGTAAACCTAAATGTTTTAAGAACTGTTGTTAGAAACAAACTAATTGCCCTATACAAGCATTCACTGAGATTATAGTTGAGGCCATAAGTATAGTCAGGTAAGCACATCCTTGCCTATCTCATCCTGCAGAGCCTTGACTCACACCGCTGTGCAGGTGACTCCCAGATCTGTTTCCCCTACTCTGATCACTCTCTGAGCTCAGGGCTCATGTCTGCAAGTCACCGAGTGTCCTGGTAATATCTAAAATCAGCCAAGCCAAAACCAAAAATATTTTTACACTAAACATTGTTCTGCTTTCCCACTTCTCTATTTTAGATGATGGCACCATCAGTTTAAAACCTAGAACACCTCAGGCTGCTCCCATACCTCCACAGGCACTTCAGTAACAAGTCCTCTAAATTCCACTTCTGTGGTATTCTTGCACCCATGCTTTCCTTCCCATTCCTTTTACCATCACCCTGTCACTGACCATCATCATTACTTTTCATCCAAAAACTTGCTCATGTGTCTGAGCTCTCTCCTCCATAACCATAACCTCACTGCTAGCAAATTAGTCTCTCTAAAAAAAAAAAAACAAGGGTCACACTCTAATACCTAGGATCCTGCAAGATCATGTAAATCAATGAAGCAAGCCAAGTGTTGGCATGTTAAACACATAAGATTATTCACTTCCACAAAGAAATATGCTCTCTCCCATTTCTTACAACAGTCGTCTTACCTATCATTTACTTTACCAACTTGGATAGAAATATTGGTACAGAAAATTGTTTCTCTACCACAAAACAACACTATAAGGACAGTGATAAATGGCAACTGATCAGGTCCCAGTAAAAGGGAGGAAAGAGTGGTGGGGAAAACACTGCATGGCACTAGTCCATTTAGAGGAGACAGCTGCTCAGCTCTAGTCAATCACAGCATTACAAAAATGGGGAACTAGTATTGCCAAATCTTTGGAATTTTTAAAGGGAAGTCAAAAATCTGTATTTGTTACTTGGTTTCTCTTGCTCAGAAATAACTAAAAAAACTGATCAGACAGAGTCTCACAAGCCCTCCCATTCTGCACCAAGCCTTTTCTCATTAATTCTGGTTCCCAAATTTAGCTCACAGCAATTTCCTGGGGAAGTGAAACAATGCTTATGAGAGGCCACAGGAGCAAACTTCACTTTTTGGACCTTTCTCCACACATAGGTTATATGTTCACCTGCAAATACACAATGAACCCAAAATTAATCATGCCCCCAAGCGTGGGTGACCAAATCCTCAGAGCAACCTAGTAGGTTCCTAAATCCACAGGTCACTCTCCATTCCCCAATTTCATTTCTCTTTGCCCCAGTAAATAAATCTGCTTTCAGGGAACAAAATGTTTGCTTATACTGCCTCACTCACTCATCGTTTCCCCCCTTTTTGGTCAGTCATTCCTTTCACAATCCTGCTAAAAATACACCTCCCCCAAGGACGCACTTCTTGATACAATTCTTTTTTGTCTTCTCATACTTAGCGTACACTACCGAGGCTTGCAGAGTTATATTAGGCATTTTTATGCATTTCTGAAATTAGCTAGTGAATTTCTCCGGGGAAGGAACGGCCCTTTTTCTTTCCCATTCATAACCTTCCGAAACTTCCAACAGGCATATTTCAGGGCATGGGGAGTTGGGGAGGGAGCCACAGACGGATGCTGCTAAAGCACCTCACAGCTCCCAGAGCCAAACTACAGCTCCAGCGAGTCATGCAGGGCGGTACCCGAATCAGCCCGCATCCCGCCTCACCCGTCAGTTCCCCAGTCAGGTAAGTTGCCATTTTGGAGAACATGTCCCGGCAGAGCTCAGTGATGTCAGCCTCAGCCGGCTCCTTTGCTTCCTCAGCTGTCTCCACGGTGGCATCGTCTGAATCAAAGGAGAACGAGTAAGTGTCCCGCCCTACACCGGGTCCTAATCCAGCCATGGCGCCCTCTCCCCACAGCCCCACAGCCCATCACCTGTCCTCGTTCGATCAAGTCGGCTCCGCTCTCCCTGTGCCATAATTTCAAGTCCCTCACGTTGTCCTTGCCCCACCTGACAGGCCAACTCTGCTCCCCTGCACCGGCCGTTGGCTCAGACCCGATCCCGTGGCCAAACCCCACCTCAGTCGTCCTGTCAGGTGCGCCCCTCCAACCTGCTCGCTCCCTCCAGGTGAGCCCCTGGCCTCCTGCCGGACAATTCATCCCCAGCTACTCTACGTACCTCGAACCGGCTCCTCTCTTTGGGTCGCGGGGACACCCTCGGCCGCCGCCGCCGCAGCCATGCCTGGCCCCGCGCTGCTTCCGGTTATGGGATGCCCGCGCCTGCGCACCGGGCGTGCCCCGCCCACCCCGCCGTCCCCACCCGCCCCGCCGTGGGTTCGCAGTCGGGAGATACTCCATCTCTCCTCTGAGTCCTGCGGCTCGTGGGGAGTAATAACAAAGAGTAAGCTTAAAGCTGAAATTGAAGCTAAAATGAGCTAGCCTGAGTCGATCCGTTGCCATAGTTGCGATGTCTAGAACTGAGAATGCGCTCATCCCGGTCACTAATCTAGTAAGACCGACGACCTGTATGGGGTTGGTTGAGCTCTGGTGGCCTGCTGACCAAAGTCATAAGGACAGGTTATCCTCTTCCTAGGCACTCCCCACCCAGGCTGGTTTCGTTGCCAAAGACTTCTAGGAGAATCCATGCTTTTGAAGATAGTCTCACCCAGCCTTTGGGAAACCTTCACTCATTGACCCTTGAGCTGAAATACTGGCCCTTCCAATGTCTTGGTGAAACAACTGATTTGCCCCTTTTTCTTTCTTTTTTTTTAATTTTTAAAAAAGATTTTATTTATTTGACACAGAGAGAGAGATCACAAGTAGGAAGAGAGACAGGCAGAGAGAGAGGGGGAAGCAGGCTCCCTGCTGAGCAGAGAGCCCGACACAGGGCTCAATCCCAGGACCCTGAGATCAGGACCTGAGCCCAAGGCAGAGGCTTAACCCACTGAGCCACTCTGGCGCCCCTGCCCCTTTTTTCTTAAGCTGCAGGTTGGCACCTACTTCTCTTCAGCTGATACAGTCTTTCTGGAAGAAAGCTTTGTAACTTTTTATAGCTGAGGATACACTCGGGTTATATTGATTGCATTTATTCACGAGTCTCCTGGGTGTATAGAGTGTAGATGATGGGATGGTGAAAAGCGTGGGAAAAGGGAATGGATGAGAAAAAGCAACTGGGGAGCAAGACACAAAATGAGAAAGAGGTAAAGATCACAGGGGAAGGGAAAATGGATATATAGTGGGTCTTGGGACACAGACCTATACACCCCAAATCTTGGTGTAGAAGTTTTTAGTCCTATTCCTAGTTATTTTCCATCTCCCCCCCTCTTACCTCCCATGCCCTACACACACACACACACCAGCTACCCCTTATGTCAGCATAAGGGCTACCTTACTCTTTTCATCCTGAGGACCAGATCTCCCTAGGTCACTGTCTCTACTCTCTAAATGGTACAGTCATGATGCCCACCATTTCAAAGCATTCCTATGAGCCAGAAGTTCTTGTTTCAGCCCCTTCACATTGTCACTGCTGCCAGTCTGCCTCTCCTGGCAGATATGAGTGCTCCAGCCCAGATACAAGAATGGTTCACAGCTCCATCCTTTCTTCTTTCCCCTACAATCCCAGAAGCAAATGCGAAGTCCTGATTTTTCTAAGGATTTTTATTGATAGTCACCAGAGAAACCCATATATTCTTTGCACGAATAGGATCAGAGCCCACCACATTTTATTCCCAAGACCTTTGAATCCTGAAAATCATTTTTCTGATTCTCCTCAGGCTCCATCTGTGTCCCTGTTTACAGCCCTGTCCGTTCCCAGAGGTCAGTGGAATGTGGTGAGCAGTCTCCTCAACTGCGCCTTCAGGGTCTTTGCCCTGGGTGGAGGGACCACTCCAACTTCTCTGAAACACTGTAATCTCCACAGTGAGAAAGTTTCCTTTCCTCCAGGGTTTCCCTTTCTCTTTCACCTGGAAATTCTATGGGGAAGACAAGAATCCCATGGGTGCTAGCAGCAGATCTCTAGATGCACAAAGGATAAATTTCACTGACAAATAGGAAGACATCTAGATAATGCTGCCCTCTTGGCTTCTACATTTTTCCAGATTGTGGCTCTCCAGATGCCAAGTGCTTAGGGAACATAACCCTCCATTCCTTCATTCTGTCTGTTATTAACTTTTTTTTTCTTCACAGTAGAGCTGGGAGCACAGGGAGTGAGGGGCCCAGTGGGAAATGTTACAAAGAGCTACACTGAGCTACATGGCTGCACACAGAAACATTGAGTCACAAGCTTCTAAGCATGATGCAAGCTACATGTAGAAACATTGGTCCAAAAGGCCAAACACAGGGTGGGACTCAGCAATAGCAGTGGAGGGAACTGCTGCCCTAGAAGTGGAGGACATGTCCTGAGGATGTCTCTGGGGAGGCAATGAGAGAGGAGCCTGCTGTCTGATGCTTTAGGCCCCGTCCCGCACCACTCTCCTGCCCACCCTGGACTCCCCAGGGGTCTGGAGTCACAGCTGGGGTTGGATGTTGTTCCTCCCAAATGTCTTGATCCCCCTGTTGGAAGAAAAAGGGAGAGGTCATTTGAAGGAGGAGTCTGTGCCCCACTTCCTTTCATCTAGAAAATCTTGATCTGATTCTTCAACCTCAGACCATCTCCTGGAGGCCAAGGCAGCTCTCATGCCAGAACAACCAACCAACTTCAGGTCTTCCTTCCACCCCTTCCCTCCACTGAGGGAACATGTTGCCCCAGGAGCCTGAAAACAGGCTCTTTCAAAAAATGCTGGAACACTGAAAAGAAATAAAATAAAATGGAAAAAAATGTTTTATCTCTACCTGCTGAGTAGAAAAGATGGTAGAGTTCAAGTGTGGGGCACCAAGAAGAACCAGGTGAAGGGCCACTCACCGTGCCTGGGGAGGAAGCTCGCTGCCCCTTTCTCTCCAGCATCTTTAGTTTTGAGCCCACAGCATCCACCTGGCACATGACTCCTTCCAGGACAGTCTCCAACTGAAGAACTCTCCTTGTGAGTCTGCAGGATTTGAGAGAGACTGAGGGAGCAGAAATATGCATCTGTGGGACTAAGCACCTATAGGGACAGGGGAGCGATTATGATCTGTTTCTGGATAGGTGCAAAGAAGATAAGGCCCAACCTTGTAGGGAGAATTAAAGGGAGGCAAAAGTTCTCCCTGGGCTAGAACAGAAATTGGAATGTTGAGGAAAAAAAAGCTCAGGGTAGGACATTACAAACACACTCAGCCCTGGACCACTGGTTGCACATACATGTAGAATTCTTCTTCTGAGACCCAGCCACCTGCTCTGGTAGCCTCTGGACCCGACTCGCCTGGTGCGCTACTCACAATGGACTGGTCCAGGTTCTCAATCTTGGCGTTGAGGGCCACCTGTTCAGGAAGTCAGAGAGGAGACGACTTTGGGAAGTAATCAGCTCTTATTTCATTACCTGCTTTCATGGGCTCCCAGGACCAAGCCCTTGGGCTTCAATTTATTCTATTCCCCTTCCCTCTCAAACTCTAGAGATAAAAGGATCAGTGTGGTGGTGCTAGACACAAAGCTAGACCAACCTCTGGGAGGGAATCACCTGCCACAGAAACAAAACTTGAGCTCTTGGAAGACTTGATTAAGGAGACCATCACTAGAAGCCAACTCCATTTGGGAAAAGAAGTATAGTACCAGAATTCCTGCCACTTTCCCTCCTGCCCTTGATTTTTGGGTCTACACTGGATAGGGATGAAGCAGGCACAGCAGGGGCAGCTAAGGATCCGAGTTTTAAAGTCCCAAGGAGAAGGCAACTCTTCAGAAAGAATTGTCAGGGATTCTTGGGTAACCGATCTTTTCCCAAGACTGCATTTTAGAGCAGTGGTTTTCAACCTTGGCTATGCATTGGAATCAGCTGGGGAGTATTTTAAGTACTGATGTCTGGGTCCCTCACTCCCCCAGAGATTCTGTCTAGGGTATGTGACCTGAGTGTGGGGATTAATTGAATCCCCACCCCCACCCCACCAGGGTATTCTAATGTGTAGCAGTTTGAGAACTACTGTTCTAGAGAGTTCTTTATTGAAGGGTTTTCAGTTTGGATTTGTGTTCTGGGTGTGTTGGCAGGGCGGGGAGAGTGAGTGGTTTTCTTTCACTGCCTCTCCACCAACCAGCTGGGCTCACCCTCTTGTCCTCCAGGTCCTGTTGCATTTGTTCTTGCTCTTTCTTGTCCAAGATTTGATTCCCATCTTGATCAAACCTGGTGAAGGCGGCTGTGAGCTCAGTAATTTCGTGCTCTGTGTGCCCAAGTCTGAGGAAAACAGTATGATGAAATGACTTCTGACCTGCTGTGGCTGTGATCTCTCAATTACGGACTCCCCACTTTTATTCCAGACTCTCTGACTCTTGCTCTCTGGGGAAGAATGGGACCATGTGGGAAAGCCAGGATCTCCAAGATCTGGCAATTTTACCCCCAACAAATTGTTTTAATCTATGTCTTCTTTCTGTTAGTCCTGCTGACGAAGTTTAGGCTATAGGAATTATTGCAAAATCTCTGCCCCTAAATAACCCATCCCCCCAACGGCCACCCCACTGGCTTCCCCTTCACCCTTTTCCCCTGAAATCCATCCTCTATAATGCAACTACAGTAAATAATCATTGTAAAGTACAGATATAAATACACCCCTTCTCTTCTTAAAATCTCTACTGAGCCCCCTATTCTTTGGACAGAATGGTGGTATCCAAGGCCTTTCCCAATGTAGCCCTTGTTTATTCCTCATCTTCTATCCCCCACTTTTATCTGATACAATAGCAATGCTTAGCTGCTTATTATTCCTATACATGTTGTTCAACTTAACACTTCTCTGCCATTGTATATGTTTTCATCTCTTGGAATGGACTTCCCCTGCTTGTCTACATGTAGGCTATTCATCCTCCTGTAGGTATTCATATATCACCTCTTCCAGGAAGCCTTCCCTTAAGCTCCAAAATAGAATTGAATACTCCCTTTAGTTTGTGCTCCTTCTCTTCTAATCACTTTTTTGTTGAACTTGTTCTGTGATTCAGTTTATTTGCTTACATGTGTATGAGCTCCTGGAGAACAAAGACTGTGTCTAATTAATTGTGTGCCCTATTGACTGCCTGGATCACAACTGGTGCTTACAATATATTTGTTCAGTGTTTGTTCATATGTTTACCTGGGAAACAGGAAGGCTAAGAGAATAGGACAGTGTTTGTTGGGGAGCACAGACCCAACTACAGAGTTTTGTGGGAGTGAGAAATGTAATGTAAAGTTGAAGAAATTATATTATTATGTTAGTCCTAAGAGCTGTTTAGTGAGGTCCAGAATGTTCTAGAATATGGTCAGAGAACTTTAAACCAAGGGCATAATTCTGAAGGTCAGAATCAGAGATCTATAGGCCAAAATTAAAGGCCATTAGCCAAGGTCATAGGCCCATTGGCCAATATCAGAGGTTTTTAGGCAAAGGTATATGTTTGAGGGCCAAGGACTTATAGAACAATATCAGAGAAGGTTAGATCTCTGGTTGCTCACTCTCTCAAGGTGTTGGTGAAATCCTCAAACTGGATCTCCTGCTCCCCACCCTGCAGGACCTTCTGTACATCTGAAACCTGCTCTTTCCTCAAACGCAGCCTCAGTAGGGTCTTGTTGTAGCCCTGGAAGGGAAAAGGAAACAGGTACCAGTTCCCATAGCCTTCTCATTATCCCCTGCCCCCTTCCCCACCCACAGGATGCCAAGCTTCCAGGGATAAGTCAAAACCACACAAGGGTGGGCACAGGCCTCTACCCCAGTCAGGAACAGACCGGGACACAGAGCCTTGGACCTTGGCTCTGACTCAGATGTGTGGTTCAAGGATACTGAGTGGTTACCTGTCTCAGGAGGTCAGAAAGTTGCAGCTCATCCTTCTGTCCAGCCAACTCTTCCTTGACCTCTGAATATGTGTCATTGATGATGGCCAGGAACATGTTCTGAAGATAAAGCAGGGACCTGGATCTGCTTTCAGTTGGAGATCTGCAGCCCACTAACCCCCACATCTCAGGGCCCCAAGATCCCTGTTCAGCACAATCCTGTTAGGGATGGATCAAGCTCCCTCATCCACCTGTTCTCCTCACTCGGTTGCTTTGCAGTAACTTGACTACAATGGTACCCCACCATATGCAAGAGTTCACCTCTATATAAGGGCCAACGATTCACTAAGAGTACAGTTTTGTTATCTTTACTATCTAACCCAAATCTAACCCATCTATCCCTAACCATGATCAAATAAAGAAATCTACTGGCTTTGTTAATAAATATTAAACCCAGATCTTTCCTAGTTGACAGAGAGAAAGAGACAATATAAAGCAATGGTGATAGAAATAGCCAGTTAGGTGTGCCTGGGTGGCTCAGTGGGTTAAAGCCTCTGCCTTTGGCTCAGGTCATGATCCCAGGGTCCTGAGATCGAGCCTCACATCAGGCTCTCTGCTCAGATCTCTGCTTGTGATCTCTGTCAAATAAATAAAATCTTTTAAAAAAAAGAAAGAAAGAAGTAGCCAGTTAGTCCTAGAGGAAGGAGAGAATAGATATAGAAGCTTCTGAGTTCAGCCACTTCTATTCATAGGGCATGTTTCTCTCCCTTTCTATCCTTGGAGAATAGAGCTTTCACTTTACTGAGGGAGCCTGCAGATTCCCTGATACTCTGCAAATTGCCTAACTGTACTAGCAATATTGAGCACATTAGCCAGCTCTCAGGAGACCCAGAGCTCTCCCACCTCATTCTCTACCCATGATTTGAGACACCCATCTTAATCCTGAGTACAAAACCTGGTGGGGGGCAAAACCTCACCCTCAGGTCCTTTATGTCTCCACCCCTCAGGCTCCCAATTCCCCACTTCTCAGAGGGACTCTCACCAGGAGCACGAAGAAGACAAAGAAGACATAGGTGACAAAGTAGGCAGGTCCCAGGATGCGGTTGGCATTGTCAATAGCGTTGTAGTCAAAGTCCCCAAGGATGATCCGGAACTGAGTGAAACTGAGAGACCAGGTTCTGGGCTTCACCCAGAGCCTAATCATAACCCTGACCCCTATTCACACCCCCACTTTCCTAATTGCTGCTCTTCAGTGAACTCAGACAGACCTCTCACTGCACTTCCAAGCTGATAAAGACAGAACAAGATACAGACATATTTGAGCACACACACCAGAGCTTCTGGAGATCCTCATACAGATGCTTTAACCACAGACATGCCTGCACATGTACACCCAGCTTCCCCAAGGATACACACACCCACAGAGTCAGAAGGTGAGGGGCCAGGGAGGAGGGAAGGGGCCAAGACACACACATGCACTTGATGAAAGTACTAAAGTTTTCCACTTGGGTTCCAAAAAGCAGGTAGCCGAGTTGGGCGTAGGCGAAGAAAACAATGAAGAACATGACAGCAAAGCCCAGGATGTCCTTGGCACAGCGGGCCAGTGTGGAGGAGAGCTGCGTCATGGTTTTGTTGAAGCTGATATACTTGAATATCTGGAAGGGCCATGTTGAACCAAGCAGTTAAGGAAGAAGAGAGAAAAGCTTTGAATAGTCCACTCCAGGGACCTATAGAGGTCATCAGAGTTGCCAAACCAGACCAGGAAAATGAGACAAGTACTAAGGGAAGGAAAATGAGTGCCCTGAGGTGTTGCTGGGGGTGAGGGATCCTGACGTACCTTGATCCAGGCAAAGAAGAGATTCACAGCATTCATGTTGTTGTATTGTGTCTGCCAGAAGGCGAGGAACTCAAAGTCAGCATACATGTTTGGCTGCTGCAGGAGCTTCCCCATCAGCCGATTCACCTCAAGGGTTCGGAATACGTGGAAGCCCACAGCCACAATGGATAGCTGTCATCACAGAGGTCAGAGGTGTCAGAGAAGTCAGGAGGGAAGTTCAATGATAAGGTCCTAGGGGAGAGCTGGGGTAAGTAAGTCAGGTGGGCAAAAAACAATCCTTCCCTTCTGAGTTGTTGACTATTTCAGGTTCAAATGGAACTGAATAGGGTGATGGGGGAAGGTCTTAATCCCAAGGAGAAGGCTATGGAGCCAGTAGTAAATATGTAGGTTATAAAGGATCACAGAGAATTAGAGCCAAGTAATTTTATTTCTCCTGCCACTTCCTAGCATTGGTCAAGAAATTAATGTGTCCTGTTAATAGGAGGAAGAGGAAGAGAAGAGGCAGAATATTTCAACAGAAGAGAAGAGAGAACATAGGGGTTCCAAAGGGACAGGTCATAAAAGCAAAAGACAGAAGAGGAACAAAATAGCAAGTACATAAAGAAAAAAAGTGCCTTGATCACAGGTCAGAGGGAGAGGGCATTTGGGAGACAGGGTTTTCCCAGGAGCTGAGCCAGGGGAACATCAGCCTCTGGCTTTGGGAGCTTTAATACAGTGACTTGACCAGAAGTCATAAAGAAAACTTGACACTCCAAAAGGAAGAACTCGGAGTCCCTAACAGCATAGAGCCCCTTCCTCCTTCTAATACATCCCAAGTATAAGATATCTATCCCTCACCAAGATAACCACCAGATCCAGAATGTTCCAGATGCTGCTGAGGTAACGAAGCCGGTGGATATGGAGCTCCAGGATCTCCTCTACCACATAGTAGAAGATGAAGATGCAGAATATGACTTCACAGCCAATGATAAAGAAGTCCCAGGTGCTGACATAGCGGATCAGCTTAACTGTGCGAATTTGCCAGGATGGGATGGCACCTCCTGTAGCTGGAAACTCTACCACTAGTCTGTGGGAGGAGGGAAAGATACCTGGTGAAGCCTGGACTGGGATAGTTCTTCCCATCTCCTCTCCTCCACACCCCCACTACAGGGTACAAGTTTAAGGAAGGGTCTCAAGCATAGAAAGGAACCAGGAACCATGGATGGAAAGAAGATAGGGAAAAGGGACCCACCTCAAAACACAGAAAAGATTTATGTTAGCATTGTAGACTGAGAAGTCTATGAAGACCACCCGAGTGCCCCTGTCTAGCCATAGGCCCTCCTGAAGGTCCTGGAGTGCCTCTGCACTGGCCTGCCGAGATCCTGGAAGGTCCAGATAGTAGCCACCTCCACTGTAGCTTGTCAGCCGGCCCCAGTGAGAGGAGCCCCCCAGCTCATCCTGTGAATGGTATGTCCACCTGTCATAGAAGAAGCCATCTGAGCAGAGAGGTTGAGCCAGTCCAAATGCTGATCTCCCAAGGCAAGGCAACACTTTATGATTGCCTGGACTTTATAGTTCCATATATATTATATATACATATCACATATAATATATATATTTCACATATATTATCTTGCTTGATACTAACAACTATGTCAGAAAGGAAGGTAAATATTATCCATATTTGAAGATGAGGAACCTAAGACTCAGAGATGGCTGAGATAATCCAGCTAGTTAGTGGCTGAACTGAAAGTCAAATATAAATCTGATTTCCCATGATGTCCCCCCAAACTATGGATGACAAACCCATGCCCCACTTTTGATCCCAGACTGAGTAGTCCATACTAGGGAAACACCTGGCTCATATAACCCAGAAAAGACCCTTTCTGCTCTTGTGGTTGTGCACCTGGCTGCTTCACCCCATGATTCTCTGTTCTGTCCACAAATTTCCTCCCTGGGAGCTTCCGTCCTTCCCCTTCTTCCATATATTATCCATCCTTTCCCCCCTTTTTTTCATAATTCTTTATCCATCCTCAACCCCTTTCTGCTTCCCCTATCAGGTCCAAGGGTCAGACTTTTCAAAAATGACTTAAGTGGCAACATCAGTTTTTCATCCATGCTCTATACCTCTAAGAACATCTGGGCAAGAAAGGATGCTTTCTCTGGCAGGACTGCCTCCAGAGTATGGCAAATGTGACTCTATCTGTGTGTGGAAATGAGTTTAGCAGCTATGGGTCTGTTTGCTAACGTACCTTCTCTGTTCCTGAGTGACCAAAACAAAGATCTCCAAACAGTCACAGATGGGACTCCAGGGAGACGCTCCCCACCCTCCACTCCCCCAAGGCTCTTTAAGACTAAGTGGAAATGGTTCCCAAACCTCAGGATGGTAGCTCAGAGAAGCAAGCCCAGCAACATTGGTGGGGGGACTCACTCACGCTGTGCCATTGAGAGTCCCAAAGGGGAGACGCTCTTCCTTGTCTGGAGAGTAGACATCGTAGCAGCTCAAAATGTCCTCACGGAAGTCCTCATGGACCACACAGGAGTCATTGCGGACCCTCAGCTGCCGTAGCCTTGGAACCCCCAGCAGCAGGTTCTCATAGTAGATGAAGGAGTGGGAGCCGTGGCCCAGGCTCCGGTTGTTGTACCATTTGGTCCAATACAAACTGTCCAGTAGTGGGCCCTGGGCAAACTGGACCACAAGCTGGGTTGAGCTTGACCCTGCCTCATCCTGACCTTTATTCTTGGAATGACATTTGCCTTCACTCCTTGACTTTCCAGCTTGTCTCTAATCTGCTTCTATTGGACTCCTCAACTGACCTGTGAACCCTGACCAGTTCCTGACCTGATGTGGTGCTACCCTTTATTCAAAATGCATTTTGAAGTTCAGCCTTACCTCTGACTCTCAATACTAATTTAACTACTGGCTTGACTTCCTGACCATCATCCCAGTCTCTCATCTACCTTCACCTAAACTCTAGTCTGACTCATTGATTCTTGCTTGACCCTTTGACTTAGCCTTGTCCCAGAATGATCTGGTCCCTGGATATGGTCTGTTCTACTGTCTGACATTCCTGAGGCCTGGCCTGTGACTTTATGCTTCAGGCCATTGAAAAGGAGAGGGGAAAGGTAGAGGTCATCTCATACTCACATCCCAGAAGTCTGTCATGCTGCTGATGGCCTGGAAGGAGACTCCGGTGTCTGACGGGGTATGTAAGAAGAGCTCGGACATCACTTTGGTGTAATAATAGGCACTGGAGCTTGTCATTCCATAGGTCACTAGAAACCAACCCAAGAGACTGTGTCCTGCTCACTGTTTCCCATATCCATTCTCCAGAGGAGACAGGAAAGCCCATTTGCCCTGGGGCCAGAGATGGCTACCTATTTGGGATCCCATTAGACCTACCCACTCCTACAGTTGGTTGGGAAGGCTAATAGGGCATTGGGGAAACCAGGGAATATAGTAGGCCACAAGGTCTCCTCCTCCACTCTCAACTTACCTCAGAAAGACTGAACTCCACCCAGAAATTGTCTCTTCATATTGTCATTCTGAAAATTCACTTTTCTCTTCCTAAACCAGCTTTAATTCCTAGTTCTTATTCCTCAGAACCAAGATATTTCCATCTTCTGTACCAGATAGTGCTTCCTTTCATTTGTCCTTTATCTATGCCCTTGGGAAAGTACCTCTGAATTCTAAAGTACTCCAAGGCCCTGACCAAACACCTTACAATGGAGATGAGGTCTCCTGAATCTCGGAGTCAATGACTCCATAGCAATGGAAATAGGGGGAAGGCATAACACCTCTGCTCCCAGGGCATCCTGATGGGCACAGTTGTCTCCGGATGGAAGGACTCAGAGCATCCCCAGATCAAAAAAAGACCTGACCTTTGCCCTGAAGAACTGAATCTTCCTTAACCACCCTAATCCATACACCCAGTCTAAAGTTGGGCTGTCAAGGGAAGCTATTAGTTTTCTAAGTTAAAATTCTGTATTTGAAGAATATAAGCCATTTTATAGACTGTCCCCCAATTTAGATTTGCTTGATGTTTCCAAAACCTGGTTATACATTTGGCAAAGAATACCTAAAAAGTGATGTGTGTCCTTCTCAGAGCTTCCTATCAGAAGGTACACATCGTCTAACTGTATCATTACTAGTGATGTTAAATTTCATCCCTTGTTAAGGCAGTGTCTTCTAGCTTTCTTCAATGCAAAATTATTTTTCTCTTTGTAATTAATATGTATTTTGTGGGGAAATACTTTGAAATTGTGTAAACATTCTATTACTCATCAATCTTTTACCTACCAGTTTTAATATCCATTAATGACTTTTACCTGATTATTACTACCATGGTTGTCAAGTTGTAATTTTTCTCATTCCATTCCATCATTCCTTCTGCATTTGTTAGTTAGAATCTTTAAAAAAAAAACTTTCAAAAAAAAAGGAAGAACTTTTCCTCCTTCCTCATTTAGTTAGTCATTTATATGTATCAGCATGAGCTCATGGATTTTTGTTGTTTTATAGTTTAAAATTTGTTTGTATATGATATTGTTACTTAATTTTTTAGCCAAGTCCTGCAAGATAAAGAAAGACTAAAGAATTGTTCTAGATTTAAAAAGACTGAAGAAACATAAAAACTAAATGTAATATGTGCATTTAGTTAGGATTAAATCCTGGGCAATAATTTTTTTCTTTTATTATAAAGTCTATTAGTGGAATAATTGATGAAATTATAATAAGGTCTGTTCATTAGATGATAGTACTGAATCAATGATAATTTCCTGACTTTAGTAAGAGAATGTCCTTATTTTTAGAGTTACACACGAAAGTATTTAGGAACAACAGGGCATTACATCTGTAATTTATTCTCAGATTGTGTGTGTGTGCGTGTGTGAAGAGAGAGAAAGAGAGCAATAAAAGAAATGTAAGCATGGTAAAATGTATGTATTTGGGAAATATATAAGAATTATTTGTATTATTCTTGCAGATTTTCTGTAAGTCTAGAATTACATTTAAAAAATTAAAGTAGGATTTGTCAGTCTCTTGTGATCAATTCTCTTTAGGAATTTTCCTTTTCAGGGGTGCCTGGGTAGCTCAGTTGGTTAAGCTTCTGCCTTCGCCTCAGGTCATGATCCCAGGGTCCTGGGATAGAGTTCCATATTGGGCTCCCTGCTCAGTGGGGAGTCTGCTTCTCCCTCTCACCCTGCCCATGCTTGCTCTCTCTCTCTCTCTCTCTCTCTCTCTGACACACACACACACACACACACACACACACACACACACACACTCCTGCTCTCTCTCACGCTCTTTTTCTCTCTCTCTCTCATATGTGCATTCTCTCTAATAAAGAAAATCTTTAAAAAAAAAGAATTTTCCTTTTCAAATTTTGGGTCACATTTGTTCCTACCTCCCCTGGAGCTCATCTATAGTCTTGTAGGAAAGAGGGACTGATGAGTGGTCATAGATTGGGCACAAGCAATATCACACTTTTCCAGGGGGAAACCAGCAAAGGAAGAATTATGATTTCACATTTCCCCATTCCACTCTATTAAGTCCAAGAAACACCTTTAATTCTCTCTGATTAAAATCTGTGATTACCTGTGCTTAGTATCTGGAGGACTCACACTCAACTTTTCAAGATCTAGAAAACTTATTGGCAGTCAAGCTTCTGTCTGCTGAGAGCCTACCACAGAGTTAGAAGTATGGTCAGTGTGCTGAATTTTCCCTAATGCCAAAGGCTGATTAAATTGTTGCAGCTTCTTGATGGCCACTAGGTGGTACTCCTTGCTGTATCTTTTTCTCTCCCAATTCTCCAGTTCTAAATTATACTCAGAATTAACTTGCTCTGAACTGGTTGTCAACCATTATGGAAGCATCTCTGATTATTACCCAAGTAGTAAAGATTATGTCTTTTGAGAAAAATGATTTCACCTGGTCAAATGCCCACTGACACTCAGAAATTCAGTATTCTTTGTAGCTTTTTAATTGAAGTACATGTAAACAGAAAAGACCAATAAACCATTTTAAGACTTTCTAGATTATGGTTTATGCCTTGTGTAGTACCTATTCAATACCTTCTCTACCCAGATACCTTCTCTTCCTTGTTAACTCTTATTTCAGCAAATTTTGTACTTTGTCTTAGGAGATGAGGGGTGCTTAGACACACCCCCACCTCTCTGAAATTCAAATTACTATTCTATATCTCATAACCCAGATAGTACTTGGTAGAACATATTACCAGTCTACCAACCTGATTATTCTAAAGACACATTTTATATTCATTAAGCAAACATTAGTTAAAGTCTAACATGGGAAAACACCTTGCTGGGTCATTGGTGTCTATCCTTAAAAACACCTATTGAGGGGCGCCTGGGTGGCTCAGTGGGTTAAAACCTCTGCCTTAGGCTCAGGTCATGATCCCAGGGTCCTGGGATCAAGCCCCAAGCCCCGCATCACATGGACTTTCTGCTCAGCTGGGAACCTACTTCCTCTTCTCTCTCTGCCTGCTTCTCTGACTACTTGTAATCTCTGTCTGTCAAATAAATAAACAAAATTAAAAAAAAAAAAACCTTTTGAGAAAGATGTCCCAGAATGAACTTTTTTTTAGTACATCTTAACATTTAAAATTGAATTATACAGAATGGAAGATTTAATAGTATGCTGACCTACCCTGCTCATGTATGCACTCAGAATGAATTCATTGTTGTCGAATGAGCATGAGCTTAGGAGCCAGACTGACCTAAGTTCAAATCCTAGCTCTGTCACTTACAGTATAGATTTGGGCTCTGAGTCTCAGATTCCTCATCACTAAATGGGGGAACACAATATCTTTCTTGTAATATTATAAAGATGAAAGATGATGTGCATTGAACACAGTGGGTGCTTAACAATTAGTTCTAGTCACCCCATTATATGCTCCTCAGGAAATAAGGACTACATTTCATTCATTTAGCAAAGTGCCTGGTATTTAATATTTTCCTCAATAAGTGTTTATTGGTCTAAACCAAAAGTGGGGGGACCACAAAAGCAGTAGAATGAAATAAATTAATAGTTTTCAAACAAAATAAAGTATTATTACTCCATATTTGACACATGGCAGCAAAGTCATCAAAATAGTCAAGGATAATTTCTATTTAATAGATGTTGGAAGGAGGCTGGAATGTTCCTCAGTCCAAAGAGAGCAATAAATTCATAATCTTGGGTAAGAGAAACAAAGCTAGTCCTTAGCTGCCCTAGGGAGCAAGTACAGTTGGCCAGTAACCCTTACACAATGTGATGGTAGAAATGTTGATAGCACAGCTCAGTCTTCCTAATATGTTAACTATCCAGAACATCAGATGAGTATCAGGCTTGGAGGTTACTGAAATCTGAACCCAGAAGCAGGGCAGAAGAAGTCCAGGATTGCTAGATGATGTGAAATCTTATGTTTCTTATGTCTCTCCCCATCATAATATGTTATGGTAACTACAGCATGCATCAGAATTACTTGGAAGGCTTATTAAAACACAGACTGCTATAGGATGGGACTCAATAATTTTCATTTCCAATACATTCCCATGTAATATTGCTGTTACTGGTTCTGGGACCATACTAGAACCACTGCCTTGACCTGTTGCTACATAATCCCACTTGTCTTTGATAGAGTTGTCAAGAAGGTAGGGTGTTTCCCATTGCCTGTCTCCATGATTCTCATGAGTGGGAGTGAGGAAGAAGAAATAACACCTTTCCCAAGAGGCTGTCAGAACCTTCCTTCTGAGATTGGGAGGGATAGGAAAGCTTTTATGAACTACGTAGATCTCTTAGAGGACCCCGTCCTCACCCCAAGGGAAAATCACTGAATCTATTGTTCTATGGAGTCACTGGCAGTCATTGGAGTGGACCACATCCCTCCAGCATATTGTAGGAGAAAAAAGATTGAAAACAACTCAATGATCTTACCTGCTCTCTCCTTTCCACCACTCCACCCTATTAATTTCCTTTCAGGTAAATCATTTGACCTTACCATGAAAAACCAGCTTATCTAAGTAGAACATATGGTTCAGAGATTTCTGAATCTGATAGGGACTCAGTGTATCCATTCTATCCAACCACTCAGTGTATCCATCATCATTCTCCATACTAGGAAAAATAATAGACCAGAGTAGCCATTTATTACCTCAGAACATCTATCATATGCCCTATGCAAAGTGCCTGACATCCTGACATGCCTATTTCATTTAACTCTACTACAGCACCGTGTGTGTGTGTGTGTGTGTGTGTGTGTGTGTGGCTATGATTATCTCCCTATTTTCCAGTTGCAAATAGCTGAAGAAACTTCCCAAAGAGCCAGGATTCCAATGCAAATCTAACTGCTCCCACAGCAAAATAGTTCTGTTCTGTTCCTAGGACTGAGCTATATCCAAGAAGTAGAAGTTATAGGAGGAACATCATCAAATGATGGAGTAAACTCCATCAAAGGCAGAATTTCCTGACCACTTGCGCTTTCAAATTATGAAATGGACCACTTCACAAACATCCATTTCATCTCTGAGAATGTCAACATGGACTGCCTGCTGAGGATCACATGGAGGGGGCTCTTGCAAGGGGCCTCCTTGGTTCCTTCCTTGAAGGTCCAGTGAAGGAGTGGAATTGCTCCATTTCAAAAAGCAACACTAGACCAGGAATGAGTGGAAACTGGAAGGAATCAGAATTTGAGTCAGTATATGGAATGTCTGTGTGTCAGTACATTAGTAACTTTTTAATATAGTGAGGGCCTCATTGCAGGAAGTTTTCAGACACTGGACAATGACTGTATGAGAACGTTGTCAAGAAGAGTCAAGGGGCACCTGGGTGGCTCAGTGGGTTAAGCCTCTGCCTTTGGCTCAAGTCATGATCCCAGGGTCCTGGGATTGAGCCCCGCATTGGGCTCTCTGCTCAGCAGGGAGCCTGTCCCCCAACCCCACCTGCCTCTCTGCCTACCTGTGATCTCTGTCAAATAAATAAATAAAATCTTTTTTAAAAAAAAAAGAAGAAGAAGAGTCAGAGACAAGATGTTGGTCTCAGCATCTGTGCTGTTGGTGCTCACCATCCAGCACAGAGTATCTGATTTTTATTCTCTC
>ML103640.1:2280-31232 GCA_003697995.1 Taxidea taxus jeffersonii | reverse complement strand
TGTTGGTGCTCACCATCCAGCACAGAGTATCTGATTTTTATTCTCTCAGAAATCAAGTTCTCTTGCATACACTATATCCACTATATCATGTCTTTTAACCTTAGCTTCAGATCGAATTCACAGTTGCTGAATAATAACAATAATTGACCTCACTGACACATATTGTGCACTGGGCTTTGTACACATTGTCCAATAAGTCCATAAAAACTTCATAAAGTAGGAACTACCATCTGCATTTTATGCTATTAAATAACTTGTCCAAAGATCATATAGCAAGTAAATAGAACTTGGATTCAAACTCAGGTCTGCCTTACTCCAAAGACCAGGAATTTAGCCACTATACATTACATTACCATACCCTCTATCACTCAAATCCTTCTAATCAGGGACTCTAACTCTCCTTCCAAAAATCAAGCCAAATGTTTAGTATTTTACACAAGTTTATAAGGCATTCTTATAAGAAAACTCTATTTGAAGAGTCTAATATCTGAATTAGGAGGTGAATTGCAAAAAGCATTTGGTAAACTCAAAACATCACCATCTTAAAGGAAGCTCCAAATTCCTTCATTCTGGTATAAACAGATAATTGTGTGTAAATCTGTATCAAGAGTCATACTCTCACATAGCTGAGTCCCAAAGGAGGAAAAACTCATATGCCCCAAAACATGACCTGGGTTGTTCATAGTATCGAAAGATTGTAAACAACCTAAATGTCCTACAAAGAGACAATACTGGGGGGCACCTGGGGGGGCTCAGTGGGAGCCTTCAGCTCAGATCATGATCCCAGGGTCCTGGGATCAAGCCCCAGATCATGCTCTCTGCTCTGTAGGGAGCCTGCTTCCTCCTCTTTCTCTTTCTCTCTCTGCCTGCCTCTCTGCCTACTTGTGATCTCTGTCTGTCAAATAAATAAATAAAATCTTTAAAAAAATAAATTTTAAAAAATGATCATTTTTTTAAAGAAAAGACAATATTGAAGGAAACTATGATATCATTGAGCCACTTAATGGAGTATTACACAGCCATTGAAATGGTAGTAAACACAGAATGCAAAATTGCATATGTACAGATGTATGTACAGTATACAAATATATCCCTACTCTTTTTTAAAAAAGATTATTTATTTATTTGACAGAGAGAGAGAGAGATCACAAGTAGGCAGAGAGGCAGGCAGAGAGAGGGGGGGAGCAGGCATCCCAGTGAGCAGAGAGCCTGACACAGAGCTCGTATATCCCTACTCTTAAAAATGCTTTAAGAACAAGGATTTCTGGGTGGCTCAGTGGGTTAAAGCCTCTGCCTTTGGCTCAGGTCATGGTCCCTGGGTCCTGGGATCAAGCCCCACATCATCAGGCTCTCCGCTTGGTGGGGAGCCTGCTTCCTCCTCTCTCTCTGCCTGCCTCTCTGCCTACTTGTGATCTCTCTCTGTCAAATAAATAAATAAAATCTTAAAAAAAAAAGAACAAGGATTTAATATGGATTTTAAAGGAGGCAGATAACATACCTCAATATTATCAAAGCCATCTATGAAAAACCCACCACAAATATCATTCTCAATGGAGAAAAACTGAGAGCTTTTCCGCTAAGGTCAGGAACACGGCAGGGATGTCCATTATCACCACTGCTATTCAACATAGTACTAGAAGCCCTAGCCTCAGCAATCAGACAACAAAAAGAAATTAAAGGCATCCAAATCGTCAAAGAAGAAGTCAAACTATCGCTCTTTGCAGATGATATGATACTATATGTGGAAAACCCAAAGGCCCCACTCCAAAACTGCTAGAGCTTGTATAGGAATTCAGTAAACTGTCAGGATATAAAATCAATGCACAGAAATCAGTTGCATTTCTTTACACCAACAACAAGACAGAAGAAAGAGAAATTAAGGAGTCAATCCCAATTACAATTATACCCAAAACCATAAGATACCTAGGAATAAACCTAACCAAAGAGGCAAAGAATCTATACTCAGAAAACTATAAAGTACTCATGAAAGAAATTGAGGAAGACACAAAGAAATGGAAAAATGTTCCATGCTCATGGATTGGAAGAATAAACATTGTGAAAATGTCTATGCTACCTAAAGCTATCTACACATTTAATGCAATGCCTATCAAAATCCCATCCAATTTTTTCAAAAAAATGGAACAAATAATCCTAAAATTTATATGGAACCAGAAAAGACCTCGAATAGCCAAAGGAATATTGAAAAAGAAAGCCAAAGTTGGTGGCATCACAAGTCCAAACTTCAAGCTCTATTACAAAGCTGTCATCATCAAGACAGTATGGTATTGGCACAAAAACAGACACATAGATCAATGAAACAAAATAGAGAGCCCAGAAATAGACCCTCAACTCTATGGTCAACTAATCTTTGACAAAGCAGGAAAGAATATCCAATGGAAAAAAGACAGCCTCTTCAACAAATGGTGTTGGGAAAATTGGACAGCCATATGCATAAAAATGAAATTGGACCATTTCCTTACACCACACATGAAAATAGACTCAAAATGGATGAAGGACTTCAATGTGAGAAAGGAATCCATCAAAATCCTTGAGGAGAACACAGGCAGCAATCTCTTCGATCTCAGCCGCAGCAACTTCTTTCTAGGAACAATGCCAAAGGCAAGGGAAGCAAGGGAAAAAATGAATTATTGGGACTTCATCAAGATCAAAAGCTTTTGCACAGCAAAGGAAACAGTCAACAAAACCAAAAGACAACTGACAGAATGGGAGAAGATATTTGCAAACGACATATCAGATAAAGGGCTAGTATCCAAAATCTATAAAGAGCTTAGCAAACTCAACCCAAAGAACAAATAATCCAATCAAGAAATGGGCAGAGGACATGAACAGATATTTCTGCAAAGAAGACATCCAGATGGCCAACAGACACATGAAAAAGTGCTCCACATCACTGGGCATCAGGGAAATACAAATCAAAATCACAATGAGATACCACCTCACACCAGTCAGAATGGCTAAAATTAACAAGTCAGGAAATGACAGATGCTGGCAAGGATGTGGAGAAAGGGGAACCCTCCTACACTGTTGGTGGGAATGCAAACTGGTGCAACCACTCTGGAAAACAGCATGGAGGTTCCTCAAAAAGTTGAAAATAGAGCTACCTTATGACCCAGCAATTGCACTACAGGGTATTTACTGTAAAGATACAAACATAGTGATCCAAAGGGGCACATTCACCTGAATGTTTATAGCAGCAATGTCCACAATAGCCAAGTTATGGAAAGAACCTAGATGTCCATCAACAGATGAATGGATAAAAAGGATGTGGTATATATATACAATGGAATACTATGCAGCCATCAAAAGAAATGAAACCTTGCCATTTGTGACGACATGGGTGGAACTAGAGGGTATTATGCTTAGTGAAATAAGTCAACTGGAGAAAGACAACTATCATATGATCTCCCTGATATGAGGAAGTGGAGATGCAATGGGGGTGGGGGTTAAGGTGGTAGAAGAATAAATGAAACAAGATGGGATCGGGAGGGAGACAAACCAAAAGAGACTCTTAATGTCATAAAACAAACTGAGAGGGGTGGGGCGGAGGGGTGTTGGGAGAGGGTGGTGGGGTTACATTATATGTTTAAATAAAAGTAAAAATAAAAAATAAAGGAGGCAGATATAAAACACAGTCAAAAGAGAAGTAGCATCAGTCTTGGATATTGCTTTTATCTATTATGATATTCCATGACTCATATAAAATCCAACAAAGCCAATTCTTCCTAGAGCTAGTGTCTCCTTATTAACTGGTGTGCTTTTTCTTAGTACCAGTGAGAACTGAGCAACCTATTTATGTCTTCTTGCTTTGGTTGCCAGGAACCTCGGGTTTTATTCTTATTTGCTATACTTTTGTTTATCTTGGGTTTTCTGGTACAAGTTATCTTTCTCCCCTATCTTTTACCACTTTTTTTTGCTACATCTTTTTTTATTATAGTTTTAATGGGCTATATTTTATTGTGTCTGTGCTTTTTAATGTAAGCTAGCTTAGGTCCCTTTTAGACACAGGTGGGGCATAAATATATTATTATTAAAGAAGTATGACTGTAATAATTATTATTAATCATCATCATCATCATAAGCTTGGATAATAACCTGATTTTATCCATTCCAATGTTTATAGTAGAGCCTGAATATTATTGTCCTCTCTTTTGAACTATTGGAAGACCTTCCCAGCTCAGGGCAATAGCAAGAAGTCAACATTTGCTTTGTGTGCCTACTTTCCCAGATGCTTACCATATAGGCCATTATATGCTACTGAGTTCCTTTCTTGTTCCTAATTACCATGTGATAGAACTTAGCTGTCATTTTCTAACAGCACTGTCCTTGGGCAGGAGAGTGTCAACTAGTTGACAAAGAACTCTGAAGAGTTGGGGTGCTTCTGCCAGCAACTGTATAATTATAATTCCTTTATATGTCTATACCACTCATCTGTTGGAAACTCTGTGCCTTCAAGTTTTTGTAACTCAAAAAGACAACCACTCCTTCCTAAGTGGATAGCTGTGAGGAAAAGTATGGAAGATGCTTCTCCAGAAATCTGGAGGTCTCTTCCCTCTACCTCCAAACCCAGCCCTGACAGTCATTGTGTGGATAGAACTCCCACTGTTCTATTCCCACTGGTTACTCTTACAGGCTGATTCTTCTTTCTTCTTCTTTTTTTTTTTTTTGATTCTTCTTTCTTGTGAAATAAAATACAATGCCTTGAAACCACCACTTCTTATGCCTCCCCATCAGCCTCTGATAATAATTTTATAATAACTTAGGAAAACACTTTAATTCCCACTCCTGGTGGAAAAGAATCAGGTCTCATCAGCCTCCCTGATGATTTTGTATCAGAGAGGTTAAAAGCACCTTGGTTTCTCTGGGTTCCATTACTTTTTGCACCTCCCATGTCAAACTATGAATAAGAGTTCTTCTCCCCCTATTTGTCATAGACCACTAGTCATTTCCCAATAGTTTCCTTCCCTTTCTTACATGATCATACAATTTTATGTAGAGGCACATGGCTACCGAACTAAATACCCCATTACCCAGCCTCCCTTGCAGCTAGTTATGGTGACTATTTGAACAAGTTCTTGTCAATGGAATGTGAGTGGAGTGGTATGCTTCCACTTAAACTTCAGGCTCATACCATTAAAAAGAAGGAAGGTACTTTCTTTTTTTTTTTTTAAGATTTATTTATTTATTTATTTATTTGAGAGAGAGACAGTGTGAGAGAGCATGAGAGACTAGAAGGTCAGAGGGAGAAGCAGACTCCCCACGGAGCTGGGAGCCCGATGTGGGACTCCATCCTGGGACTCCGGGATCATGACCTGAGCCGAAGGCACTGCCTAACCAACTGAGCCACCAGGCGCCCAAAATAAAGGAAGGTACTTTCTACTTTCTTACTTCCTGAGAGCTGTAATAGGGACATAAGAGCAGGAGCTGGAGTATGAGATAGAAGCCGTATGTTGAGAATGACAACCCAAAGAGGTAGAAGCAATCTGGGCCCCATATGATTGTGGGTCCCCATATTAGTCCAGGGCTTCAGCACACTCAGCCTGGAGCCTGACCTGGGGCTCAATCTCACAACCCTGAGATCATAACCTGAGCTGAAATCAAGAGTCAGAAGCTTCATGGACTGATCCACCCATGTGCCCCCAGTCCAGGGCTTCTTATACAATTCAGCTTGTTATGTGAGAGAGAAATAAACTTCTGTTTTATTAAGCACCGTTACTACAACTAAATCAATGTCCCAACAGAAGCTTTTTATATGATTACATCCATGTCAGATGGGTACTTTGGAAAAGGAATTTTTCTAGGAAAATTAGGGGAAAAGAGTTGAAGTCAACAAATGGACAACACAAAATTCCTATGTTAGGAAAAGTCAAATCTAACCACAGAGCTCTTGGTTAAAACCATTTACTGAGTATACAAAACCCTTTTTCCTTTGCTTAGTAGGAAGTTCCCTATTAAGAAATCAAATATTCTTATTGCTACTGCTCTCCTTGGGCAATTCCTTCTTTCATCCACACATTCTAATTAGTGCTATTAGGACATTTAAAATTGGATTCCAAATGCCTCATGTTTCTTAAGATGGAAAGTAGGCAGAAGACAATTGCAACTTAGAAATGAGGGAAGGGTTAAATCCTCAGAGCATTCACTAGAGGATTATAAAACCAGTGCATTTCCCTAAAATTCAAATATATTTATTTATATGTGCTCAGAAAATGGCTAAAATTATATATAACAAACTCTTTTAAGATTTTATTTTCTTATTTGACAGAGAGTGGGAGGGGCAGAGGGATAAGCAGACTCCCATCTGAGCAGGGAGCCCAATGCAGGGCTCGACGCAGGGCTCGATCCCAGGACCCTGGGATCATGACCTGAGCCAAAGGCAGATGCTTAACCAACTGAGCCACCCAGGCGCCCCTATATATACCAAACTCTTAATAGTGTTTAATAATAGGGCCCTTTAACATTTTCCATATTATTTGACTCTTTTTTTTTTTAAAACAAGAACTATAGTAGTTAAACTTTTAATAAAGATATTCCCATGGTTTGGGGGTTGAGGGGGTAGAATTCTTTTGTAATGAAATGAGGAGAAACACTGCTTTATATTTTCCTTTCATACTTGCCCTTCCGAACTCTGATTCTGGCAAAGCTCTTGCATATTCATAGCCTGAGGCCTTAGTTGGCTCTTGCTCCCACCCCTGCCTTCTCCAGGCTGAGCGCCAATAATGTTAAAACAAAACAAAACAATAAGAAACCCACAAGCAAATGGCAATGACTTTGGGTCTCCTCAGACTTGAATGGTTGCCTGCTTCTGAGACCCACAAGAGTTCCCAGTTCTCTCTTCCCAGAGAGAACTCCACAAGAGTTCTCTCTGAACATTTTGTCCTCCAACATCTTGCCATCATCCTGGAGCACCACCCCCCCGACACCCACCCCACCATAGCATCAGTAGCAATGCAGGTCACTACTGATTTACAGACATTGGTTTCCTTTGGTCCTTGAAGGCAGAAGGTGTATCTCCTGTATTTCAAAGTCTTTAACCTTTAGGAGGGTCTGCCACGTAATA
Source organism: Taxidea taxus jeffersonii (assembly GCA_003697995.1). Classification (NCBI taxonomy): domain Eukaryota; kingdom Metazoa; phylum Chordata; class Mammalia; order Carnivora; family Mustelidae; genus Taxidea; species Taxidea taxus. Next base: position 24,154 of record ML103640.1, on the reverse strand, counting down.
GAGACTTCGTAAAAGTCTGAAGGAATTGAATGTGTGAATAGCCAGGATAGTGTCCTTAGTTTGAACCCTTTGCTAATGAGCTCTCAACATTTCATTTGTTGAGCACTCCGTGCTAAGAAATAATCTGATTTGACCACCTCAAACTTATTCTCCAAACCAGGGGTTGTCAAACATTTCATTCTCAGAACCCCTTTGTAACTCTTAAAAATTATTGGGAAATCCAAAAAGGTTTTATTTGGGTTATAATTAATAGTAATTATCTTATAGAAATTAAAACTGAGGAAAATTTCAGATATTTATAATAGTGGTTCATGTTAAAATAATGATAACAAACCCCATATACATATACATAAAGATAAATAATACATTTTTATGAAAAACAACTATTTTCTAAAACAAAACAAATTCAGTGAGAAAAATGGGATCATTTAACATTTTTGCAAGCCTGTTTAAATATCTGGCTTTAAAAAAGATTGCTGGATTCTCATATCTGCTTCAGAATTCAATCTGCTGCTATATGTTGTTTTTGTTGAAGTATATGAAGAAAATATGATCTCTCACAAATTTGTCATTTGGTAAGGGAAAGGGCCTCAAGAAGCCCCTGAGTTCCTTGGAGCGCATCTTTGAGAACATCACCCTTTACCTTATATCTGTGACTAGAACCTCCACACAGGCCTAATGATCTGCCTCAACTTAAAATCCTAGATTTATTTTTTTAAAGATTTTACTTATTTATTTGACAGAGACAGAGGGATCACAAGTAGGCAGAGAGGCAGGCAGAGAGAGAGGGGGAAGCAGGCTCCCCACTGAGCAGAGAGCCTGATTCGGGGCTTGATCCCAGGACCTTGGGATCATGACCTGAGCCGAAGGCAGAGGCTTTAACCCACTGAGCCACCCAGGCACCCCAAAATCCTAGATTTATTGCTGCCACCATCTAATGGCGTAAAGAGACAATTATCAATATTATTATAATCCCTTATCTGTGTGCCATGTTCCATTGTTTTCAAAGTGTTTTCCCATGCAATGTCTCCCAGTAGCTTATTAGATATGGTCTGACCTTGCCCATGAGCAGTTTACCTAATGTTAAATTTCACAATTCAATCAAATAAATTTTAATGATCTATTTAGCTTTATTAGTTAAACCGTGCATCAGTCAGCATCCCATCTAGCAAGTAGAGGGGAGCTCCAAAGGGCTACAGAAAAGGAAATGTTTCTAAAGGTACAGAGGGAGTAGAAAAAAAGGAAATTATTAGCAAAGAAGCCCTTGTTTTTGGCAAGGTAGCCCTTCTATGAGGAACGGAAGCGATCTATCTGCACATTTCCTAGTGCTGACCAAAAGATTCCCATGCTGACTGGTTAAAGGTTACTTTTTGTGGCGGGGGGTGGGGGGTTGAAACTGCAGTTAGGTGAGGTATTAAGTCTTGATTTACTGACATGGGGCCTTAACATAAGTGACACCATTTGGGACCTGTGGTTTTATTTTTAACACTATGAATCATGAAGTTCAAATTTATATGATTTGTACAAGGCCATTCAGCTGGCGAGAGACAGAGTCAATACTCAGACTTATGCTTTATGAATGTGAGCTCCATGTTCTTTCTCTGGCTACTTATACCAGCAGAACCCCAGATTGGTTTCATCTACAAGAATTTAGAATATCTAGATTTTATCAGCTATTGCTGCCTGCTCTCCTATACTTGATCAAAGCATAGTTATTTGTAAAAATTCCTTGCCTAATTCTAAGAACTGGTGTTTAAATGTACAGGATTCCTAGAGACAAATGACAGCCCCACATGCAGGAAAACTACATGACAGGTTGTCACCTAGAATTGGACAACAGAATAGGTCCAGGCTCACCAGTCTTGTAACAGTGATCCAGGCCCTCAGAATTCTGGGGCACCAGGGAATCCTGCTATAGCAAATATAGGCCAAAGCCTGCTGGTGGGACCTAAATCCCTATTATTTAAGTTGAATTGACTCAGATGACCTCACCCTAGTACTAGAAGTACTTTGTAATTCTCTGTCTGGATGGGCCATGGGTAATAGAGCATGCTAGGAAAAGCATGAAATCATGATCCCATGGCTAGTCTTGATCCCTGGCAACTGCTTCTAGAGGGCCTAGTCTTTCTGATCCTTGATAAGCATTATTCTGATGCTTTCTCAGATCTCAGGCTTCCAGTGGGTTTAACTTTACATTTCAGTATTTTCCTAATTTTACCTTGATGTGGCATTCCACATCACTGATATTTATTGAAAGCCCACAATATGCCAGGCATTGTACTATTTGTACTTACTTATTTTCCATCAATCTCAAAGGGCAGTCATTATCATCACTCGATATATAAAGAAATCAGGACTTCCAGAAATTTAAGTATCTTGACCTAGCTTGCCACTATCATTTGCACATGTCATCTTATTCTAGGTCCATGCTTTCTCCATCACCATTGCAGCTTCACTAATGTCATGGTTCTATGTGACCAATTATCTTCTGCCATCATTACAGTCACATAGGGTATAGGAGCTCACCCACAGACATTTTTTGAACTTCCAACATATTTCTGTTCCTTTCCTTGTCAATTCTAGGAATGCTTAGTCAAGAAAGACATCTTCTGTGGAGGTTCCTCAAAAAATTAAAAATAGAATTACTGTATGAACCAGCAATTCCACCCCTGGGTGTTCACCTGAAGAAAATCATATCACTATCTCAAAAAAGGTATCTGCACCCCTATGTTCATTGCAGCATTATTTACAATAGCCAAGACATGGAAACAACCTAAGTGTCCATTGACAAATGAGTGGATAAAGAAAATGCGGTACATATATATGATGTAATATTATTCATCCATCAAAAAGGAAATGCTGCTATTTGCAACAACATGGATGGCCATTAAGGACATTATACTAAGTGAAAGAAGTCAGCCAGAGAAAGACAAATACTCTATGTCATGTATATGTGGAATCTAAAACAAAAACAAAACCCATCAGACTTATAGATACAGAAAACAGATTGGTGGTTGCCAGACATAGGGGTGGGGGAGGAGGGGTGTGAAATTGGTGAAGGTGGTCAAAAGGTACAAAATTCCAATTATAAGATAAACAAATCCAGCATGGTGATGTAATATACAGCATGGTGACTACAGTTAACAATACTGTATTGTGTATTTAAAGGTTACTAAGAAACTGAATCCTAAAAGTGCTCATCACAAGAAAAAACAGTAAGTATGTGTAGTGAGGAATGTTAACTAAAGTAATTGTGATCATTTCCCAATATATACATATATCAAATCATTATGTTTTACACCTAAAACAAATACAATGTTGTATGTCACTTATATCTCAATAAAGAAAAAAAAAGACATCTTTTTCTTAGTCTCCAAACTTACTTCAACCTCCCCTATCAATATAAGATTCACCAATCTATGGACAGAACCTTGAAATCCACTCAAAAAAGGCAGAGTGAATAGAGGTAGGCATTTCCTTACAACCAGTGATGAACAAGGAACATCTAGTTGACAGTAGTTGGTGTGTAGACACAAGTCACCAAAGGCTAAGGGTCTCTGTCTTCCTCCCCAACTGCATGGTGACCAGACCCAGGCTTGTCCTGTCTCAGAACCGCTCCTAAACAGGGCCAGTCCCAGGTGCACCTTTGAGATAACAATACTATCTCCTAAAACAAACAGCCACTGTTTCTACACAAAGACCTTCAATGTTTCCTCCATCAACAAAAGGCTATAGCCATCCTGCCAAGAAGACAAAGAGCTGGGAGGCCTTTCATAAATAGCATGATGGTGGGAGGGGAAGAGTGGAGGCAGGAAAATCATTCTCTAGTGCTTTCTATGTGGAAGCATAGGACCAACTCCACCCATCAAGGACCATTCTGAATTACTGATCACTCCTGGGCTATTCATAATGACAATAATAACGGCTTCCTAATCTGTGAAATGGAAATAATATCTGTCCCTTACAGGACTGCTGGACTGTCAGGATCAAATGAGGTAATAAGTATACAAGCTCTTTGTAAGATTTAAAAGGCTGCCCAACTGATATGGTTGTTATGGGAAGATAGATGGTTCACCCACATCGCCTGCATAAAAAAGATAGCTCTATTTTAGCTGATGAAACTCCAAATAGCTCTGGTATCTCAACCGAGTCCTCAAATAAAGCATAGGGGAGAAGAAATGTGGTCCGTATAGCTGAGCACTAAAGTCTATGAGGGCCTGTCCCAGGCCAAAGTTGGCTATTTTTCCTAGCCCCAGGAACCCAAATCCTGGAAATGAGCTCCCTGGTGGTTGGTCTCTCACCTAGGGTTTAATGGTCTAAACTTTACCCCTACCCCCTCCCTTGTCCCTCTTAAAACATACCTTCCTTAAGCAATGTACACAAAAATAGATTTACATAATAAATTAAAGCATTAGAAAAACAATCCATTCTCACTGGTGATCAAAGACAAATTAAGGCAAATTGTACCATTTTATGCCTATTGAATAATAAAAATTAAAAATGAGAATATTCAATGTTGGTGAGACTGTGACAAAATTGGTATGATCTCAAAGTATTAGTGGCATAATAAATTTGTGTGATTCCCTACAAAAGCAAAATGACAACATATAACCAAGTACTAAGAAGGTATTCCTATCTTTTGTCCTAGTATCTCCCTCCTTGGCAATTCCCAAGGAAATACTTTAACAGAAATGGCAAAAAGTAGCAAGTATAGATTTACCTACAGTTGGCAAATATGGAAATAACAAGAGAAATGTTCTAGTTAATTGTGATGTGACTATAGTCATTAAAACAGATATATAAAAACTACTTACAAACATAAGGAAATATTTAAGATATAATTCTAAGTGAAAGGGAACCACACAAGTGGTGCCTGGGTGACCTAGTTGGTTAAGTGGCTGCCTTCGGCTCAGATCCTGAGCAGGCTCCCTGCTTTTGCCACTCCCTCCCTGCTCAGGCCCTCTTCACTCTCTCTCTGAAATAAATAGATAAAATCTTAAAAAAAAAAAAAAAAAGAAAGAAAGAAAGGAAGGAAGAAAGGGAACCATATGATACAACTAGGTAAATATATGGATAAAGGTTAATATATGTAAATATATGGATAAAGGCTGGTAACAAATGATAATATCTTTGGTGTTACGTTGATAAATTATAGGTGAATTATATTTCAAACTATTCTTTAATGCTTTTCTATCATTTTAGAAATGCAGCAATAAAAAGAAAAAAGTAATCAGCCAGTAGAATGCAAAATTATGCTTCTACAAATATAGGACACATAGTCAGCCTTGCAAAGATGTTGACAGGAGTTAATAAATTTATGTGTAACACCTTTGCATGCAGAGAGACTGTAGTAGACTCTAGTTGAAAGCCTCAAAAATTGAGTCAGGTCAACAGTCACTGTATTGGATTCCTGCTTCTGCCACTGGCTTGCTGTGTGGCCTTGGGCAAGCTATTTGGCATATCTAAACCTTTCCTGATTTATAAAATGGAAGTGATAACAGAACCGGTATCCTAGTCATTGTGCATAGTCAATAATGAGGTACATTCCGTAGTGTTTTTATTTAATAACAGGTTGGTGCGTGTGCTGTTAAGAACAATGATGGTGGGGCGCCTGGGTGGCTCAGTGGGTTAAGCCTCTGCCTTCGGCTCAGGTCATGATCCCAGGGTCCTGGGGTCGAGTCCCGCATCGGGCTCTCTGCTCTGCGGACGGCCTGCTTCCTCCTCTCTCTCTCTGCCTCTCTGCCTGCTTGGAACAATGATGGTGGTGGTTGTAAGGATTAAATGAGGTCTTCCAGAAAAAAATGCCCTAACTTAAATCATGCTGTTCAAATGATATTATCCGTATAGGTGAAGCCAGCTACAAGCCAAACAGACCTTGCTTTTTAGAGCAGTTTTAGGTTCAAAGCAAAATTGAATGGAAGGTATAGAGATTTCCCTTATACCCTTACCTCTGGATATGGACAGCCTTCCTCATTATCAAAATCCCCCACCAGAGTAGCACACTTACTACAATCGATGAACCTACATTGACACATTATTATTCAAAGTCTACACTTCACATTAGATGTTGTACATTACATGGGTTTGGACAAATGTATAATGACATGTATCTACCATAATATTGTCATATAGAGTAGTTCCACTGTCTTAAAAATTCTCCACACACCACCTACTCATCTCCATTTCCTCCCAGATCCCTGGCAACCACAGATTCTTTTACTTTCTGCATAGTTTTGCCTTCCTCAAAACGTACATACAATATGCAGCCCTTCCAGATTTGCTTCTTTCTTTTTTAAAAATAAATTTTTTAAAAGATTTTATTTATTTATTTGTCAGAGAGAGTGAGCACAGGCAGACAGAGAGGCAGGCAGAGGCAGAGAGAAGCAGGCTCCCTGCCCAGCAAGGAGCCAGAAGTGGGACTCAATCCCAGGACGCTGGGATCATGACCTGAGCCGAAGGCAGCCGCTTAACCAACTGAGTGACCCAGGCGTCCCTTAAAAATAATTTTTAAAAAGATTTTATTTATGTATTTGACAAGGAGAGAGACAGCAAGAGAGGGAACACAAGCAGGGGGAGTGGGAGAGGGAGAAGAAGGCTTCCCACGGAGCAGGGAGCCCAATGAGGGGTTTGACCCCAGGACCCTGGGATCATGACCTGAGCCAAAGGCAGACACTTAACAACTGAGCCACCCAGGCACCCCCAGATTTGCTTCTTTCTTGAAAGGTATTGTTTATTACCAGTCTAGAGGACCAAGTAAGTATTTAAAATTCTACTAGGTAATACAAAGATAATCACTATCAGTGACTGTATTAGATTATTTATATATGTTATCTCCATAAGTTAGGTATTAGTCTCTTTGTTTTACCCAAGGAAGTGCCCAAAGTCACAAAAACAGTAGGTGGCAGACCTGGTATCTGTATCCAGTTTGTCTGACTCCAGTGTTTATGTCTTTCCATTATGCCAACGTGTTTACCTGGATTCCAAATGTGGGTCCTAGAGGATCTAAACCCTGTCATAGGAACTGACAGGGAAAAGCATACTGATAAAGATGCATAGCCAACTACATGTCATTAAAGCTCTTAGAAGACAGCCTCCTGATAGAACCACACAACAGCCACCATATTTTGTTTCAGATTTTATGGCTAGGACTTGCATCCCTATCATTAGGCAGGAGAGCTTAGCGCACAGAGTAGCAAAATTACAAGAATCTAGTTCAATGTTTCTTAACCTTTTTTTGGCACTATCTCTCATCTCGAGGGCAACTTTTTTTTTTTTTTAAATCTGTGGGTGTTTTTTTTTTTTTTTTATTTGACAGACAGAGATCACAAGTAGGCAGAGAGGCAGGCAGAGAGAGAGGAGGAAGCAGGCTCCCCACTGAGCAGAGAGCCCGATGCGGGGCTCGATCCCAGGACCCTGAGATCATGACCTGAGCCGAAGGCAGAGGCTTTAACCCACTTAGCCACCCAGGTGCCCCTCGAGGGCAACTTTAGACATTTTCTTCCTAATCACCCCTCACCCCAGTTAAATTTTAATAGCACATAAATACTACATTTATTTCTGTACTGTGGCCTTTTCCAGGGCTAAAAACTTTTGCAATATCTAAGGTTTTTTTTTTCTTCTTTCTTCCTTTCTTTTTTTCCCTCCAAGAAACCATTTCTACCCCCTCGAGGGTATTATCATATCCACTGAGAATATATAGTCTAGTTGCAGATGGTCAGAGCTCAGGGAGGCTGACGGGGAACTGACAGGAAGATGAGGTCAGGACCTTGGAGAGTGCCAAAGTAGCCCCACTGAGACCATGTCCAAGCCTCATGATTGCCTCTATTTTTGCCTGAAAGAAGAAAGAGGCCTGGAAGAGGATGAAGGCTAGAAAGTTAGTAACAGTACTCTTTTGCTACATGTTGGAAGCATCAAAATGTAAAGGCCTTCAGAGCCCTAGGCACATGCTGGTCTCCCTTCCCAGGAACTTCCCTTCTTTTCACCTTCCTTTCAAGAAACTAAATCCTCCTCATCTTTCAGGTTCCAGTTCAGATGCTGTCTTCATAGATCCCCCAAATCTGAATACAACTGAATTGCATCACAGAACTCTGTACTGGTCTTATGCCCCTGGAGTATTTCATACAGTACTGGGCCTCATATAGGGAAACCCATCATATAGGGAGAGCATCAGGTCTGAAGACCAGGGTAGTGACCATTATGAAGTACTTTCACCATGTGCTTATTTATTTACTGGTAATAGTTACTCTTTACCGGGGTAATGACTTCATGAACATTATCTTACATGAACCTCATATAATCCTATTGGATTGGATAGGTATAGATTAGGAAACTGAAATTAAGCAACTTGCTCAAGTTTCCTCAACTGGTGAATGGTAGGTAGAGCCTAGTGTTTGTACCCAAGTCTGTATATTCAGAGCCTATACCTTCAATCTATAATTCTTTGATTCTATCCTTTCATGATACACTTGTTCTATCCTTTCACTTGGTCCTCTCAACTAAGACACCAAATCTTTCCAGTTTGTGTCCATAGCTAGAACTTTAAATAAGCTTCCTTCAATGCCTGGGACATGGTGGTCTCTCATACAGGAGAGTCTTAGCTGCATTGACCACAACTACACCACTTACATCTTTAGCCCTCTTATTGGGAATCTGAGCTCTAAGGTCTGCTGGACCTTTCTCCTTCTGCCTTTAAAGAAATGGGGATCTGACCTAGCATAATAACCACTGAAACACACCGAACTGTTTTTCATTCCAAATAGAAAGGAATGGTTTTCCACTTTTTACAGAAAGGTAAAAACTTCCACTTGCCAACAGAACACGGTGGCTGCTGAGTTGGTGTCAGGAACACGAACTTAAAAACTGTATTTCCTTTGTAACTTTTGACAAAAGAACTGACCACTTCCTAACAACCTGCCTTCTTCTCCTGACCCCAGTGACAAGTTCCTTTTAATCCAAGTATCTTAAATGGAAAAGGCGATCAATGCCAGGACACAGCCTGCTCACACAGACAGATGCTGTCTCCACAGGCATTGCTGCACAAGTGTGTACACAGGTGTTGTCTCACAGATGCAGGTGTTACTCACAAAGACAGATGTCCACCAGGAACATGATGTATACCAGCAGCTCCCTGAGGGTGGTCTTGACATAAAGCTCCCGGTTCTCAGCTGTGTTCTCAGTCAGGGTTGTTCCCCAAAGTCCTAAGGGACATGGGAGAGATGCCTAGGATCGCAAGCAGCAGGGTTCCTCCCAGGTACTCAACCCACTGGTGCCTGGATTTTACTCCCATTTCTACCTCGGCCCTTGGCTCACGCGTCACCTTGTATCTTGGCTGAATCCAGCTACTCTAACCACACTCAAGCCTGTTCTCCTTCATCAACACCCCGAGGGGAGTGGAAAAGACACTGGGTAGCAGAGAATGAAGACATGGAAAGGAGGTCCTTGTTTCAGGTGGGGCAGTCTAAAGGATCACCATAAACATGTCCTCCCTCAAGCTAAGTCCCACCATACCATTCTGGGCCCCCAGAGAGGACTGTACCAGGCTCTCCCTCTAAGAGACCACTACACTGGCCTCTGTGTTCTGGGGACTTCAGTTCTAACAGACAATTCATAAAGCCCAAAGAGACTGAGATCCCACCTCTTCTTAGGTCACTTCTCCTGCCACAAGTGTTTGGGACTCCTTCCCCAACTCCAATATCCCAGGAGGGAGATCCCTCCTCCCACCAGGTACCTCTGATGCCACGACAGATCTGGAAGCAGCAGCTGGATACGAGGTTCCTATATGCCTTCTCCTGGGGTCCATCTTCAGGCTTTTTGGGTTGGGGCTCGGGAGGCACCGCACTGGAGATGGTGCAGATCCTCAGTGTCCCATGTGGGGATGGGGGACCACTGTAGGCAGGGTTGTCCCAGGCCCCACTCCCCATCTTTTGGAGCTCTTGCCCCTCGGGACTTTCCACAGCATTCATGGGGAATGAGGTAGGGGGCCTGGCACCTCAGGAATCCACTGTTACCCGAACAAAGCAGGAGCAAAGACACAGCCCAGTCTAGCCAGCAGAAGGCAAAGGAGTGTGAGAGCAGATGGTCTCAGGAAGACTCTGCTTCCTGCCTTTTGTAGAGGGAATCTGCACCCGCTGGGAGGAGGGGGCAGAGAGGAGAGGGTGGGGAATGGCTATCAGTCCTGTCAGGGGCTCTCTCTCTCTCTTCCTCTAGCTTCAAGAAATGGGCTGGGAGGGAGCTGTAAGGCAGGGGTTTGGCAGGTGAAAGAGATGACTGGGAGGGAGATGTGGAGACTGGGGTGAAAGGAAGGAGGGGTGAGAGAGGACAGTGCTGGGAGGGAGAGGATGGTTGCTTCCAGAAGGGGCCTGGTGGGGGGTGGTCCCAGTCAGAAGAGGAGATGAAAGAGCAGTGGGAGGAGCTGGCAGACTCCTCGGCAGGTCTGGGCTAATTTCCACTAAAAGCTCCTGAAAGGGCCGACATGGATTGGGCTGCAGACCAAGGCTGGGGAAAGGAAACTAGAAAATGCTGCCTCTTTTCCAGGCTCATTCAATGGCATCTGAGGCTCCTTTAATGTCTCACCTTGAGCTGTCCCCTGGTGGGGTGGAGAAGGGGAGCTCCCCTCCCTCACTCCACCTCTACAGCTGGGGGAAAAGCTAGTGGCTGGAGGAGCCTGTTTTAGACACTTAAGGGTCAGGGTCTCCAACTGCTGTTGAGGTGGGGGTGGGTAGTGAGGGGGGCACTTCGGTTCCAGATTATCTGTATCCTTTTGAGGTCTGCCCTCATACTGCTTATGAGGGAACTATACTGACAGGAAGGTATTCCTTAAGGGTGTGGGGCACAGCCTAGGGAAGAGCCTAAACCCTGACTGGGAGAATGCATCAGAGAGAAAAGGGCAAGGACAGTGTGCCTTGGGACTCCTGAAAAGGAGTGGATGTCTGGACCCAGCTTAGCTGATGATTTTATCTTAGGGCTCTTAGTATTAGACTGAGGACTTTTTTTTTTTTTAAGATTTTATTTTTATTTATTTTGACAGATAGAGATCACAAGTAGGCAGAGAGGCAGGCAGAGAGAGAGAGAGAGAGGGAGGAGGAAGCAGGCTCCCTGCTGAGCAGAGAGCCCAATTCAGGGCTTGATCCCAGAACCCTGGGATCATGACCCGAGCTTAAGGCAGAGGCTTTAACCCACAGAGCCACCCAGGCACCCCAGTACTAGACTGAGGACTCTTAAGCACGAGCACAAAATGGAACTCCCAGAGGTATCTGAACTGATTTGCTTTCTTTTCAATCTCAGGTGTGTGTACCGCCAGCATGTCCTTGCCTAGGCCCTGCTCCATCCTCTGATCCCTTGTCCTGGCTTCCGTACAGGCATGTGCTGTGGCCCAGAGTGGTACTGGCCTCACAGGTGCAGGGGGTTATCTCCTCTTCCAGGATGGCTGCAGTGGATGTTGCCCTCTCTCCCTCTGCTGCTTCCCCATCTGGGTGACTCTAGTGTCCCACTCAACTGAAGCCCACCTCCCCCTCGGTAAAATACCAGCCCAGTGGAAGTCACCAGTCCTGTGTGGTCCCCCTAAAGAGATCCTGATCCCAGACAACCCAAGGCTGGCCTCAGGTCCCTGACAAATAGGTGCTCTCCAACCCCTGAGAAAGAGTTGGAGAAGCAGCAGTTCTCTTACCCTAGGCCAAGATACTGTTAGGGACCTAAGGCTGGGCTAGAGTTCAGACCTCCCTGAGAGCTTCCCTAGATGGAAGAGCTTCATCTCTATCTTTTGGCAGCAATGAGACATTCCAAGATGCTTGTTTTCTTGGGGAAGACGAAAGATCATTTTGTGTGAAATCAGCGGATGGTGAACGAACAGGAGCTGCTCTCTCTCACCCACAAGCCTTTCAAACAATTGCAAAAGGACCCTTGGCTTGAAAAACTGAACATTAGGAGAGGTAATGAACAGGAAGCTAGCAGTATAGGTTAAAGAAGTGACGAGAGGAACAGGAGATGGTTTCTTATTCCTTTGGAGGTAATTTTATATTCTGAGAGAGAGGCTTGTGAGCAACAAGGGTTTGGATAGACTCAAAGAAGTTCATCACACGACAGGTCCCCCACCCTTGTGACCTTAAGGCCAGAGCTGGACTGCTTTACTCACAGTCACCCACCCAGGAAACACTTTTCCCTGCTCAGTCTTGAGCATACCCCATGTGTGTGGATTAACCCAGTAATACCTCGGGGAGCATAGGTTATACAACAAGCTTGAGAAATTTTCTCAGAAGGTGCTGGGCATTCCTGGGTGGTTTAGTCTTACTCAGGAAGTCCTAAGTATGGTAATCTATGGCACTTGGTTTTTCCTGAATGCCCAATTAATAAGGACAACTAATGTCAGATTCTTGGGGCTCAGGTTGACTTTTAGCAATTTAGCAGAATCCAAGAGTCTTGACCTTGAAACCCACACTCCCAGTTTAAGTCTTGGTTCTGTAACTGTATAGTTCTGGGCATGTCCCTTTGAGACTTGGTTTCTGTATCTACAAAGTGTTCGTATTGAAGCCTGCCCTGCTGACCTGAAGGACTGTTTTAGGATTAATACAGTAGATACAGAAACCATTGCAAACTGTGTGCTATAAAGCACAAAACAAATTCAGTTATCTTACTGTAGCATCCATCCCTGTGAACTCTACTCAGCCACAGCAATTCATGCTTCAGGGAGATCGCTTCCATCAGGACTCTGCTGTCATTACCTCTGAGAGACAAGGGTCCCAGAACCCTCTGTATCTACCCCCATTCCATTCCAGTTGATGCCAGCGGAGTGGAAGGATGGCATTTCACCTGGAGGCTATTGTAACAGTAGTCTGGAGAGAAAGTAGCTCTTAGAAGAGTTTCCTGAGCACATGGCAAGTCTTGCCGTCCATAAGAACCCAATATACTTCCTCATCATGATGCCTCTTAGCCCACTTGGTGAACTGGCCCCATTGCTTCACTGTGATACATTTTTTGGCGGCATGCTATTCTATTGCACACACCAGGAAAAGGATTACTACATTTCTGCCCCCAGTACACTCCTTCTTCATGCCATACCCATCCTAGCCAGGCTTTTAGTGCTACTCAGATCCACTAGGTCCTGACAAAGAGCCCAGAAACAGCAAAGGGCGTAGGATGGAAACTTGTGGCTCATTTTCCCATTAGTTCTCTATGTAAATTTCCCCAGGTTCAGCCACTTTCCACATTCTAGAGAGAGGAACCCTGGGGTGACTCGCAGTCCATTTTCTACAGGGAGAAGCTTCAATGACCTTCTGTGTTTTACATAGTGACCCTCAACATTTTCTACCCCAATAAACATAAATAATGGAGCATACTCCATAAGCAACAGGGGCTCACAATGGCCATGATTCTTAATGGAAGACACTGGTGAACTTTTATCTGTAGGAAAACCCTGCACATAAGGTCTTATCCTTCACTAATATACCACCACTGGTCATCTGTGTGGCAAAAAACACCAAAATTTGAGCAGCTGAAGTTTTTAGCAACAAACACTGTGGACCAAGCAAACTGACATGAGAAGGCTAATCCCAAGGGAGTCCACCCTCCTTGTTTTTGTACAATGACATCCCAGCCCGGTGCCAGGGGCCACCACAAGCCACAGCTCCTTAGAACAGACAAACCACATCCATTGGGAGATTTGGATGTATGAAGTCCTGTTGCAGCTGTTCCCACCCAGGAAGCTGAGAAAATAGCATTTTGTTATGTTTCATTGGACCTCACAGAGAGGGTTGAGAAAACCCACTTCCCTCATCTACATGACCCACTTCAGTCTTTTACTTCCTTCCTACTGCCTCCTGGATTTAAGCAGTCCTACTGGAATACATTTTTGCCATCTTCCATCTCTTTGAAGAGAACCTTTTTAAATGGGCCCTTCAGCCTTCCTCCCATTTCTAGAGAACCTTCCTGGACAGCAATCCCCATTTGCCCACGCCTTCTGCAGAGGATTGGACAGGTAGAGGGAACCCACCAAACCCAGGTAGTAAGAGACAGATGATGTCATCCACAAAAATAAGGAAGTTAGGGGCGCCTGGGTGGCTCAGTGGGTTAAAGCCTCTGCCTCCGGCTCAGGTCATGATCCCAGGGTCCTGGGATCAAGCCCCACATCGGGCTCTCTGCTTGGCAGGGAGCCTGCCTCCCCCCCACTCTCTCTGCCTGCCTCTCTGCCTACTTGTGATCTCTATCTGTCAAATAAATAAATAAAATCTTAAAAAAAAAAAAAAAAGGAAGTTAGTCTGCAATTGCCTAGAAGCTTGGGTCTGAGGCCATGATCATGCCCCCTGCTCCAGACATGGAATGCCCACACGGTCCTGAAGTAATCAGTCAGCATTATCACCCCCAGGCAGAGCTCCCGCTGTGGCCCGCAGGGTTCTGTACAGGATGGTGAGTCTCAGCCTGGCCTCGTGCCACAGAGGGTGGAGTGGGCAACATAAGAGCTCCCTGTGAATTGGAGACACCAGGCTAGAAAGTAAGGTGGGGAAGTAGAGGGGACAGAAAGGCATAAGGGAGAAGAGGGATTATGGGGAAGAGGACCTGAGAGAACACAGTTCTTTCTTTCAGAGCAACTCACCAAATTTCACAAGAGACTTGGCTGACTGAATGTCCCAAGCTTGTGAGGAGGGGAGACTGGAGCACCCAGGCAAACCTCCCAGGTGCTTACCCTTCCAGCATCATTTCAGGGTCTCAGGGCAATCACCCAACACACACACAAACACCCTTGTCCCAGTTTCTGAGAGTCCCATCACAGGGGACACATATTTTTGCATCCTGAGTCCTCAATGCAGTCATAATTCATTCCACAGGTATTTGCTGAGTGCTGACAGTACAACAGGGACTCTGGGATAAGCAGCAAATAAGATCAAGGCCTCTGTCTCATAGAACATACATTCTGGTAAAGAAGATAGCTATTAAACAAATACATGGATAATTTATGAATTTTAATCATAAAAGATGCTACAAGGGAGAAATACAGGGAGCTATGAGGCAATGTGGCAGGAGACACAAAGTTCTAAGGCAAATGAGGAATAGAATTATGATTTCTACCTCTTGTCCCTCTTCTTGGCCCTGCAGCAAACGGTGTTTTCTGAGATTCAGAAATGTTTCACTGCTACTTTGTACAAAGAAATAGACTGAGTTAAATGACCAAACAAAAAAAAGTTATAACAATTCAACAATGCAAGAAATGTTACAACTTACAGTAACCTTTATCCCTCATGGTCACAGGTACATGAGTTGAGCTCAGCTTAAAGGCTTGCAATAGATTCCTTCTGAACACATGGGATCCAACCACTTTTCATTCCTGAAATCGATTATCTCCTTGACACCTGAGAAAGAGGCAGAAATTAATAGGAGAGCTGGAGTAGTAAAACTACAGAGTGATGAAAAATTTCCCAAGGTGATGGCTTTACAGGTGTATACTTATCCCAAACTCATCAAGTTGTATACATTAAAGATGTATAGCTTTTTGTATGTCAATCATACCTCAAAAAAGGTCAATATTGAAAAATCTTTTAAATTTCCTGAATGGGAATTCGAAACCAAGAGCTTGAGTTTCTTTTATTCTGTTCACCTTATACTCCCAAATCTAGAAACCTATCCTGATGTTTCTTTCAGGATAATTGGTAACAATTTTTTAAAAGCTAGAAAAGAGGAAACTCAAATATCCAACAACAGAAAAAAATATTAGATAAGTAAAGATACGAGTTTGAAAAATATCTGTGAATTAAGGATGTAGTTCCTGTTAAAGGGCAAGCAGGCGTCATAAGAAGGACAGAGTGATGTTTTTATTGTTTGTTAGTCCTTCATTCTTTCGGGACTAGAACTTGCTCCTTCTGCTCCATCGCCTGGAGAAGAGAGAACTATATAGACTTGGATCCCTCCCCAAAAACTTAGGACCCATCCAGGCTTCTCTTCCTTCAACTTGAGGCTTTAGATGACACAAGAAGAAGCAGTTTTAGTATTAGACAAGGTTTAGTGGAAAATTCTCACCCTGAACTCACCCAGAGTTGTATGTGATACGGTACTGCCATTCATTAAAACCGACTACACGGGGGCGCCTGGGTGGCTCAGTGGGTTAAAGCCTCTGCCTTCGGCTCAGGTCGTGATCCCAGGGTCCTGGGATTAAGACCCGCATCCGGCTCTCTGCTTGGCGGGAAGCCTGCTTCCCCCTCTCTCTCTGCCTGACTCTCTGCCTACTTGTGATCTCTGTCTGTCAAATAAATAAATAAAATCTAAAAAAAAAAAAAAAACCCACGAAAAATTTGAAAAAAAAAAAAAGAAGAAGAAGAAGAAAGAAAAAAGAAAAAAAACAGACACATGATGGGTTGTTGTACAGAAATCAACACTTTGAGTAGTATTTAATGTCATGAGAAAATGCTCATCATAATTCTTGTATATACATCTACAGAGTTCAAATTTCACACATAAATTATACTTAGATGCATTAAAAAGGACTAATATTATAGAATTTAACAACATCATAGTGACATCTCTGGATGGATGCTTTTTTTTTTTAATTTATTTGACAGACAGAGATCACAAGTAGGCAGAGAGGCAGGCAGAGAGAGAGGAGGAAGCAGGCTCCCCGGAGAGCCCGACTCGGGGCTCAACCCCAGAACCCTGGGACCATGACCTGAGCCGAAGGCAGAGGCTTTAACCCACTGAGCCACCCAGGCGCCCTGGATGGATGCTTTTTATTTCACTGATTTTTGCTTTATTTTGTTTATTTTATTTCTGTTAATTTTTTTTCTAGTGAGAATGAATACTTTTATATCCAGAAAAAGGTGTTTTTAAAAATCCAGTAGTCAGTATTTCTTATGTTCATAAAGACTTGAAGTCCATTTTCATCTTAGACTCACAAACTCTCTTGGGCAGCTGCCTTCACCACACAAGCTCTCCACATCAGCCAGGAATTATGAGAGTTCATTTTTTGACATGAGACTCATCCATGCAATCGCTTTACTTTTCACCTGCTTGCTCCAAGACTTTGTATTAATCGCTACTTCCTTGAAGACTAGAGTTGGGGAAGACTATGGGTGAGGCATGTGATGAGTATGAGAACAGCTGCCATGAGAAATACAGCATCTGACAGCAAGTCTGAGAAAGGAAGTTAACTGGGGTGGCCAGTGGAAAGGTCAAGAAAGGAATTTTGCAGTGGATGGCATTGAAATGGACTTTGAGGGGCACCTGGGTGGCTCACTCATTCAAGCGTCTGCCTTTGGCTCAGGTCATGATCTCAGGGTCCTGGGATCGAGCCCCCCCGCCCCAAATCAGGCTCCCTGCTCAGCAGGGAGCCTGCTTCTCCCTCTCCTGACTTCCCCTGCTTGTGCTCTCTCTCTCTCTTCTGTCAAATAAACAAGATCTTTTTTTTTAAAAGATTTTATTTATTTATTTGACAGAGAGACGGAGAGATAGCAAGAAAGGGAACACAGGCAGGAGGAGTGGGGAGGGAGAAGCAGGCTTCCTGCCAAGCAGGGAGCCCAATGCAGGACTCAATTCCAGAACCCTGGGATCATGACCTCAGCAGAAGGCAGATGCTTAACGACTGAGCCACCCCGGTGCCCCAAATAAATAAAATCTTTTTTAAAAAATGAAATGGATTTTAAATGACATCGTTTGGAAAAGGATGACAAATATTTTAAGAGACCAAAAAAAAGCATAGCTAGCATTTATTAAACATCCACACGGCACACGCCTTACCGAGCACATGCCTCACATAATCCAGTTGGGTAGACTTTTATTGTCTCATTTTACAGGTAAAGAAATTGAGGACCCAAGAGATAACTAGTGCTGGAGTCCATCTTTGAGTCAGGTCTGTCTGATCCCACTGAGAATGACTTCCTGTATGTCATCCACACAGGGACAGCAGCATGTGCAAAAGAGGACAGGTGGGAACATTGCTCACCCTAGTGGGAGAACAGTCCCACCGTTCTCACTGGAGAATAGGAAATAAGCCTGGGAAGAGGGCTGGGAGTGAATATGCAAGGCCTCAAATGCCACACATTTAATTCATTCAGGCAATAGAAATTCAACTGGATTCAGGCAAAGGAAAGACAAAGAAAGCTTCCAAACAGGACAATGAAATGAAAGTTCTATTTTAGGAAACCTAATGGGACAATAAGGGTTTGCTCTGGGGGGAGACTGGAAGCCAGGAAATCAGTGGAAGTTTGCTGGGCTAGTTTAGGGATAGGAATGAAAGCCAGAATGATGATGGTGACAGAAGAATGAAAAGGAATGGAAAGATACGTGAGGCATCTCAGAGGCGGAACCTGTAGGAATTAGCACCTGACTCAATGTAGGGTACAAGGGAGAGCAAAATCAAAGGCGGGTCCAAGGTCTCAAACCCCTACAACTGGAAGGTCAGTGATGCTATTAATGGGGTGGGGTGGGAGAAGACGGATCAAAAGTAGGTTTCAGCCTGAAATTCAGCTTTAGGTATGTGTGAGTCTAAAGTGTTAATGGGTCACTCAGATGATGAAATCTGAGGGCAGGGTGGACAATTTGGGTTAGAGTTTGAGGCAGTAATAAACACTGGTGATGGTGTAGCGAGACGTGTTTATTGGAGCCACAGGAACAGCTGAGATTGCCAAAGGATTGCATGCAGGAAAAAGGGAACTTAAGGAGTTGAGGGGGAAGGAAGAGAAGCCAGAAAGGAGAGAAAGAGCCACAAGAGAGGTGGGAGGAGAACCAAGAGTTTTCAAGACACAAAAGTCAGAGGAGTGTTTTAAGAAGGGAGTGATTATAGAGTCTATCAAACAGTGCTAGAAGATCAAGGGTTCTGATAAATTCAAAGCCTTCAGATACTTGGACTAGAATCTCTCAGGCAACCTTGGAAAGTGAGAAGACTGTGGATGCCTATTTGGAGAAGTGGGGGTGTAGAGGTTTAAAGAGTGGGTGGTGAGAAAATAAAAGAAGTGGCTCCATTTAGCTACACAACTAATCTACCAAGTATTTACTGAATACGTACTGTCTGAACTTCTTGCATACCTGTTTGAGGATGTCTCAAGAAACTGAAACCAACCATCCTTGTCTTCCAGTTCTAAAAGCCTCCCTTGCTTCCAACTTGTCTTGTGGTGCTGGTTTTTAAAAACAGCTTTATTGAGATATAATTCACATACCATACAATTCACCTATTTAAAGTATACAATTCAACAATTTTCCATATATTCACAGATATGTGTAACTATGGTGCTAATTTTTTTTAAAGATTGTATTTATTTGACACACAGAGAGAGAAATCACAAGTAGGCAGAGAGGTGGAGGAAGCAGGCTCTCCACTGAGCAGAGAGCCCGATGCAGGACTCGATCCCAGGACGCTGAGATCATGACCTGAGCCAAAGGCAGAGGCTTAACCCACTGAGCCACCCAGGCGCCCTATGGTGTTAATTTTAAAGGAAGAACATTTTTTTAAGATTTCATTTATTTATTTGTCAGAGAGAGAGGAAGAGAGAGCGAATGAGCACAGGCAGACAGAGAGGAAGGCAGAGGGAGAAGCAGACTCCCTGTCGAGCAAGAAGCCCGATGCGGGACTCGATCCCAGAACGCTGGGATCATGACCTGAGCCGAAGGCAGCTGCTGAACCAATTGAGCCACCCAGGCGTCCCAGGAAGAACATTTTTCACTGATTTTTGTAACACTTACATTTTGTCAAAACTTACATTTAATGCTGCAAATGAGGGAGAAGGGGACCCCAACAAACTCTCCACTGACACCCTCTTGAGCAGAGCCACGGAACAGAGTGGGAAGATGCAAAGGTGCTTTGCCCACTCTAGACACCAGGTGGCAGCAGAAGCGTGGCCCTGTCTCAGTCAGTAGGAGCCAAACCGGTTTGGAGGGATTGGCATTCCAAGGTTCCAGAAATCATTCCTCTCCCCAGCTCCTTCCTGTTGCTTATTCTTTTCTTCTAGGTGACTCTAAAGGTTCGTGCTAGGTCCTGCTAACAGGTCCTAACCCACAGGGATTTATCATTCTGGAGACCTAGTAAACTTCTGTGTTGATCTGGGCATTTGGAGAAGCAGACACCAAGGCTGGGAGGCAGTTGTGAGGTCTTGAGGAAGGGAAACAACTGTGAGAGAAAATCGGGCGGGTGCCAAGAAAGGCTAGGAGAGCTGTCAGACCGTGAGGAAAGTCTGTCCCTGAGTGAAGGAGAGAGGGTGGGAAGGTTGGGTGGAATTCTGCAGCGCGGTTAATCTAAGAAAGGTTTGCCAAGACCTTCAGGGAGCCAAAATCAGGGGAGTTCTGGGTCTCACAGGATGGGGCTTACCTGAGTATCCTGGCTAAGCTCAATTTGTGGCTGGGCAGCTCCTAGGAAGGGGAAGTTCCCAGGCTGCTCACCTGGAAGTCTGGTCCAGGTGAGCGTTCTTGGTCACTTATTCATAGTTGGAGGTCCATGAAGCCCATTCTCATGACCTCCACACCTTCTTTTGGAGAAGGGATAGCCTAAGCCCTCAGGCAGCCCTCACTCTGCCAAGTGTCATCTGCGTCCCCCACCCCTAAGGGGGACAGTTCAATCCCTACTTCTCACCTCATGGACTGAGTTCATGTTCCCACCCCCACCAGAGAATAGGCCCCTCCCATCCCCTGCTTCTGACTCTGTTCCGGCCCTCGCTGATTAAGCCAGATACAAGCATCCTCCCAAGCAAGGCCTACTTTCTCCATGCCTCTGTCTTTGTTCCTTCTTGCCGATGAACCTGGAAACTTGAAGGTGGTGACAGGTTTAGCTATGTGTTGACTTTAGTCCTGACCCACGGGCCTAGGTGCCAGCCTGTCCTGGCAGGTAGCTCATTGGCCAACACCAGGCCCCATCCCTTTTCTGTGGTCCCTACCGCCTCAGGTAACCCTCCCCAGGCACCTGAGTGGTTGGCAGTGTGGTTCTGGCCTCAGCCAAGGCCAAGTACATGATAGGACAGCCCTAGCTTTGCCAGGTGGTCCAGAGGGCCAGGTAGCTCTTGGGGGGTCAGGATGAAGCACAGGGAAAGCACAGGTTTGGTAAGGAGGGTATTAGGGGAGAAGACTACTGGGTATCCAGCATGGCAGGGACTGACTGGGTCAATGGCTCCTGGGGGCTTTCCTGAGTGCTCTTGGGGCTGAGGGGCCTGCTGTGTATGAAGCTCTGGGTTTGGCTCCTATCCCCCCTTGGACGGTTCTCAGCTAAAACACAGGCTTGGGAGGGATGGGGTGAGTACAGCGGCCCTCTGGGCTGCTGCTTGAAAGGAGGGCATGGGGAAACCAACAATTCTGAAGAGTATGTCTGGAGCAGATGACTTTGCAAATCCTGAGTCCCCAAGGTAAATAAAAGGCAATGATTCCAGGCTTTAAAAGGGAATCCAGCCAGGGGCGCCTGGGTGGCTCAATCAGTTAAGCATCTGCCTTTGGCTCAGGTCATGATCCCAGGGTCCTGGAATTGAGCCCCATGTCAGGCTCCCTGCTCAGTGGGGAGTCTGCTTCTCCTTTTCCCTCTGTCCTTCCCCCTCCATCTGCCCCTCCCCCTCTGCTCATGCTCTGTCTCTCCCTTTCTATCTCTCTCAAATAAATAAATAAAACCTTTTTTTAAAAAAGAGAGTGGGGGTTGGGCGCCTGGGTGACTCAGTGGGTTAAAGCCTCTGCCTTCAGCTCAGGTCATGATCCCAGGGTGCTGAGATCGAGTCCCGCATCGGGCTCTCTGCTCAGCAGGGAGCCTGTTTTTCCCTCTCTCTCTGCCTGCCTCTCTACCTACTTGTGATCTCTGTCTGTCAAATAAATAAATAAAATCTTAAAAAAAATTTTTTTTAAACTTAAAAAAAAGAAAGAGGGTGGGTATGGGGAATCCAGCCAAATCCTGATGTGGGAGCAGCAGAGACATAGCCTGGAAATCCACCAGGAT
>RCUC01138177.1:0-11668 GCA_003697995.1 Taxidea taxus jeffersonii | reverse complement strand
GAGAGAGAGAGAGAGAGAGCACAGGCAGACAGAGTGGCAGGCAGAGGCAGAGGGAGAAGCAGACTCCCTGCCGAGCAAGGAACCCGATGTGGGACTCCATCCCAGGATGCTGGGATCCTGACCTGAGCCGAAGGCAGCCGCTTAACCAACTGAGCCACCCAGGCGTCCCTCCCTGAAGAACTTTTAACATTTCTTGCAACGCAGGTCCACTGGCAATACATGACCTCGATTTTTGTCTGACAAAGTCTGTTCTTCCTTCATTTTTGAAGGATAACCTCACAAGGTACAGAATCCTAGGCTGGTGGCTTTTTCTTTTTTCTTTTTTAAAGATTTTATTTATTTATTTGACAGAGAAAGAGATCACAAGCAGGCAGAGAGGCAGACAGGGGGTGGGGGAAGCAGGCTCCCCGCTGAGCAGAGAGCCCGATGCAGGGCCCGACCCCAGGACCCCGAGACCACGACCCGAACCAAAGGCAGAGGCTTAACCCACTGAGCCCCCCAGGCACCCCTGGCTCGTGGCTTTTTCTCTCAACACTTCAAATACTTCAATCTACTCTCTTCTTGCTTGTGTAGTTTCTGAGGAGCTGGATGAAATTCTTATCTTTGCTCCACTAAAGGTAAGATCTATTTTTTCTCCAGCTTCTTCTAGGACTTTTTCCTTGATTCTCTGTAGTTTGAAGATACGCTGAAGTGTAGTTTTTTTGGCATTTAATGTTCCACTTAGTGTTCACTGAATTTCATCAATCCATGGTTTAGTATCTGACATTAACTTGGGGCAATTCATTATTGTTTCAGGTATTTCTTCATTTTCTCTCTCTTCCTCTTTGGGTATTGCCATTACATAAACGTTACACCTCCTGAGCTGGCCTACGGTTCTTAGGTACTCGGTTCTGTGTTTCTCAGTCTATTCTCTCTGCTTCTCAGCTTTGAAGATTTCTAGTGGGATATCCTCAAGCTCAGCGAGTCATTCCTCAGCTGTGTCGAGTCTACTAGTGAGCCCAGCAAAGGCGTTCTTCATTTCTGTGTTTTCTGACTTCTAGCAGTTTGGGTTCTTTCTTAGGATTTCGAAGTCTCTGCCCACCTGTTCCTGCATGTTGTCTGCTCTATCCATGAGAGCCCTTTAGCGTATTAGCCACAGTTGTTTTAACTCCTGGTCTGGTAAGTCCAACATCCTCGCCACGTCGGAATCTGATTCTGATCCTTTCTCTGTCTCTTCAAACTGTGTGTTTGGCCTTCAGAATGTTTTGTGATTTTTTCTTGAGAGTCAGACATGAAGCAGTGGGTAAAAGGAACTGCTGTAAATGGGCCCTTTAGTAGTACAATGGTAAGATGCGGGAGCAGGTGAAGCATTCTCCAGGCCCACGATTAGGTCTCCGCAGTTTTTCAGTGAACCTTTACCTCACTGAACTTCACATGGGACTCTCTCTCCCATGTCACCGCCCTTCTCCTTAGGGGGGACAGGACAGTTCTCGAACTGTCTGAAATGGGATATTCTCCTCCACTCAGGTCAGTTAGACTCTAGGCTCTGCTGATACAGTTTCTCCCGAGAGCTAACTGTGAAGAACAGAATGTTCTGGCATTTTTCAAAAATGGTTCCCTTGCCCCTCCCCCTGCCGGAAGCACAAGGGGCTTTTCCTCTGAAATCCAATCCATGGTGAGGACCAAGATCCTGGAGGTAAAATTCCCCAAATTCCTGAAAGTGTGGAGACCCCTCCTCTGACTGGGTTCTCCTGGAGTTTTTAAACTCTCAGTGCTGTCCACACTGAGCCTCCAGATATCTGTCAATCTCAGTTCAGGTTTTCTGACTCCAGCACTGGTTCTGGCGGAGGCTTCTGCTCATGAATTTTTACACTGGTGAGTTGTGATTCTCTGTACCCGCCTGTCTGTCTCTCCATGTGGGGGCAGCAGTTAGCCCTGTGGCCTCACTTAAGGACAGATGAAATATTATTGATTTTTCTAGTGTATTCTACCTTTTTTTTTTTTAAAGATTTTATTTATTTATTTGACAGAGAGAGATAAATCACAAGCAGGCAGAGAGAGAGAAGGAAGCAGGCTCCCCGCTGAGCAGAGAGCCCGATGCGGGGCTCGATCCCAGGACCCTGAGATCATGACCCGAGTCAAAGGCAGAGGCTTAACCCACTGAGCCACCCAGGCACCCCTGTATTCCACCTTTTACTTGCTAGGACAGACTGGTGACTTAGGAGCTCCTTACATGCCAGACTGGAAACTGAAAGTCATGATTTTCATTTCCACTCAAGCCGGTTTGAGGTGAGCAAAAGTGTCCCACAGAGAACAGCAACACTCAGGTCGCACTTCCCCAGCCATTAGCTCTTTTAATAAGTCAAGGTCTAGAGACGGAATATGATCACTAACAGTTAAAGAAAAGGAGAAGAAACAGCCTGGGCCTCAGCTCGGAGATAAACAATCCAATCCCATTATTTTACATGTAGAAACATGGGCCATTTTCTCATATATTCCTGGTGAAACTTTTATAAAAGATGATCTAACAACATCCACCACTGGTAAATGTACAGAGTCTTTGACCCGGCGATGCTACTTCTAGAAACGGAGCTACTTACACATGCGCACAAGTATGCTTACTGTGGCACTATTTCTAAGAAGAATCAGGAACAATCCAAATGTCCAATGATAAGGAAAAGATTAAACTGATTCTGGTGTACACCGCAGTGGAGTGCTTCATGGGCAACAAAAAGGATGAGGTGCCTTTCTGTGTACCCCACGGAAGTTCTCCAGGACATGGTGTTCAATTAAAAAAATAAAAACAGGGGCACCTGAGTGGCTCAGTGGGTTAAAGCCTCTGCCTTCGGCTCAGGTCATGGTCCCAGGGTCCTGGGATCGAGCCCCGCATCGGGCTCTCTGCTGGGCAGGGAGCCTGCTTCCTCCTCTCTCTGCTTGCCTCTCTGCCTACTTGTGATCTCCGTCAAATAAATAAAAATCTTTAAAAAAATAAATAAAAAATAAATAAAAATTTTAAAAAGCAGGACTGGGACGCCTGGGTGGCTCAGTTGGTTAAGCGGCTGCCTTCGGCTCAGGTCATGATCCCAGCATCCTGGGATCATGTCCCACATCAGGCTCCTTGCTCGGCAGGGAGCCTGCTTCTCCCTCTGCCTCTGCCTGCCTCTCTGTCTGCCTGTGCTTGCTCTCTCTCTCTAACTAATAAATAAATAAAAATCTTAAAAAAAAAAAAAAAGCAGGACTCCTAAGAACACGGAGAGCATGATCTCATTTATGTACAATACAAAGGGAGGAACCGGTGCACATGTACACATAGAGGAATGCAATACATAGACAAGGGACTTGAAAGGCTGTACACCCCACCATCCAACAGACGATGTTTCCGTTTGGTTTTGTGTCTTGCTGCACCGCAGCAATGCACTATGAATGCATCTAAGTAATTCTTGGCCAAGGAACCCACAAACAAACAAAAGCCAGGGCATAGGCAGGGACCCACAACATGGTAGAGGAAGATCTGGTCCAGAACTCAGACCTCCTGATTTCTACCCTGGACTCCCTCCTCTACCATCTCTGAGTGTCCATAGCTGTTTTCTTTACTCACAGCGGCCACTATTTATCTTGGAATCAGGTCACTGCAACCCCAGGAGGTACAGACTACCCTCACGCACATTTTCTAGATGGGAAGACTGAGGCTCCAGGAGATGTTCCTGTATTTGTAGCCCTTGGCCTACTCTACAGAGAAAGACCTTTGTACTCCTGCTTGTGGTCCCTCATACCCAGAAGCCATTCAGGAAATGCCAAATGACCTAAAAGAACTGACCTGATACTCCTCCTCGGTAAGGCCCTCAGCCAGGGCGAGCTGGCGCAGCTGGTCGGGGTCCTGGGTGCGGAAGAGGCGGCTGAGCAGGGCATAGATGTAGGGGGCCTCAGGGGAGGTCTGCAACAGCACTGCCAGGCCTCCATACCAGGCGGCCCGTGATAGATGGTGGGCATAGAGGCGCTCGGTGGGCGACAGCAGGCGGAAGGCCTCCCGGCAGTCCAGGCTAAACACACCGATGTCATTGGGCAAGATGTACTGGGCGTCCGCCATGGGCCCTGCTGAGAACCATCACCATCATCACAGCCATCATTTACCACACACCCAGCTAAGCACTCTCGTGGTTTCATTTAATCCTCCTCCAAACCCATTCGCAGATATGTTAAATGAGGCTCAGAGGTTAGGCAACACACGCAAACATATTACAAAATACACTGGTGAGTCATATTTGGCCTCGGGCCCTCAACCTTAAAGACTGAATTAAACTACCTAGTATTACCGATGGGGAAATTGAGGCCCAGAGAGGTGAGGAGCTTTGCCTACTAACACAAGGGAGAGGTCAGAAACTGAGACCTGCATCTCTGGACTCCCAGCCGAGGCCCCTGGGGCGCCCCTACTCCTTCCCTGACTTCTTAGCCTCCTCTTCAGAATTCTCCTGTAAGTTCTTCAATTCCACCCAGCACTGTGGTGGCAAGGGTAGAGTTCCAGGCCACCAGCTGGAAGATCCAGGTTCCAAACCTGATTCAGCCCCTAGCTCCTAAAACCAAGTCAGTTGTTTCACTTTTCTGTGCCTCAGTTTCCACCTCGATAAAATGGGGGCGATGATAAGGCCAACCTCACCAGGAGGGTGTGCCATCTGTCTCACTCTCGTCCTTCTAAATACCTTTTCTTTGACCCTCCATCCTCCTACCCGCTCCCTGCGCTTGGCCAGGGGAACTACAGAGCCACGTTGGTTCGGAGCTGGAACACTTCCCAGACAGCGAGACTGAGGCTTAGAGAGACCACGCAACTCACCGAAGTCTCACAGTCCCGGTGGGACACGGGATCTCCCAACCCGGGACATTCTCCACACCCCTCCCTTCCCGGGACTGAGTGCCCAGCCCCCCCCCACCACTCCGGATGCCCCGCCCCAACAGCGCAACCCTCGGGGTTAACTCTTTGCTGCCCGGAGGGTTCCTTGGCCTCGGGGCCGCGGCGAAGGCGGAAGGGGTACCGGATGGAAGGCAGAAAAGGACTAATCTTGCGTTCGGTCCAGACTCGCCCTGTCCCCCGAGGATGACGCATTGTGACCCCGAAACCCGGGCGCCGCTCCTCACCTGCTGCAGCCGCGCTCATCGCAAACCCACTTCCTGCTTCCGGCTCCCCCATTCATTGGGGCGCCGCGAACTCCGCCCCCCGCGGCCAATCGCCGGGCTTCGGGGCCCGGATGGGCGTCAGCTCCGGCCAATAGGTGCCCCTCGGCGCGCTCCGCCCGCCCGCCGCTCCCTGCTCCGGGGCCCTACGGGGTCGCGCGCCGGAGGCCCCTGCGGCCTTGGCCTTTGTCCGCGAGGGTGCTGGCGCCGCGGCCGGGAACCGGAGTGGCCGGCCTGGCCGCGGCCTAGTCCCGGCTGACCGGGCTGACAAGGTCGCTTCGAGCCCGGGCGGGGCGGCATGGGTGTCGTGTACGGAGCAGCGGGGGCTTCCCCACAGACCCCCGCGCCGCCCTCCTTTGGGTCCCCGGCCTCAGTTTTGCAGGTGGGAACCTGCGCTCGGGAAGTGATGTGATTCTCCCTCCCTCACTGGATTCGAGGGTCGGGGGGTGGAGACTCTTAGGACACTGGGAACCTACAAGGTCAGCTGCCGAGCCTGAGCCGAGGCGATCACACCCGTGCGGGGACAAGTGCTTCACTGCACCGCCATCCATTCGCCAGGGCTTGGAAGGCAGCCACTAAACGTCTCGGAGCCTCAGTTTCCTCAGCACAAAGACGCGAGGGGCCTGGAGCTTGTTGGTGCTCCCCCGATGCCTGATGGAAGGGAGAGCTGCCTGTGACCCCACAAGGCGGCCCAGGACCGAGCTGGGTCTGAGGTCCACCTTTGCACGTCTGCACGGACTCACAAGAGGACGACCTGGGTCAGGCATGGCATGTCTAAGCGCTGGGGCCAGGCCTGGCTCAGTGGGGAGCATGGTGAGGGGCCTGGGCCAGTGTGGGCGGAGCCAGGCCATCCAAGGTCGAATCCGCCCACCATCCGCTGGCTGTGTGGCCTTGGGCAGGACTCTTTACCTCTCTGAGTCTTGGCTTCCTCAGCCAGAAAACCCAGCTAACAATTGCCTCCACTCCCAAGTGGAGTAAACTGTTGACTGGGCATTCTGCTCCCTAGTGTTGTGCCCAGAGGGGCTGGAGAAAGGGAATACCTGAAATCCACACACTCTCCTTGCCCTACCTTTGCACACCTGTGTCTGGGCTCACAGCAGCATCTGCCCACCATTGGTGCCAGTTTCTCATTTATGAAAGTGCCCAAAGCCAGGCTTGACACACTGTTGGCTCTGATGATGACTATCATCACGGGGAAAAGCTCAATAAATTCTCTATGTCCTTAGGAAGGTCATGCCTCTTCTTCCCTGTGCCTCAATTTTTATTGTCTTTTAAAGTGGGTATTCTCGGGGTGCCTGGGTAGCTCAGTGGGTTAAGGCCTCTGCCTTGGGCTCAGGTCATGATCCCAAGGTCCTGGGATGGAGCCCTGCGTCGGGCTCTCTGCTCAGCAGGGAGTCTGCCCCCCCCCACTCTGCCTACTTGTGATCTCTGTCAAATAAATAAATAAAATCTTTTAAAAATAAAATAAAATGGGTATACTCCCCTGACTTGGGTGAATTTGAGCTGGGCACCAGTAAAGGAGGTAGTGCTCTCTAGCCATCAATGGGCAGCTCAGGCTAGCAAAAGATCTCAGGACTCCTGGGACCCTCAAAGAAGCTGTGTTTTTATGTTCACGGTTAACACACAAGGTCCTATGCTAGCAGCTTAACATGGAGGCTATTTCATTCTTGTAAAAACCCTGATAGGATATCATCATTTTACCCATTGTAGGAGATGGAGAAACTGGGGCTATTAGTTTCATTGACTTCCTTGAGGCCACCCAGGCTGTCCTTGGGTGTCCCTGAACTGGGGTCTAGCCTTCCCGAGAACTTCCACCACGCTGTCTCCTCCACTGGCCCCAGCATGCACACACATGCATAATCATACGGAGAAGCCCACTCACTGGAGCCACGGCCATCCCTAGCCTTGGTTCTTCCCCATGGACATGCAGGAAGGGCAGGTGAGGAATGAATATTAAATACCTACTGTATTACAGGTGCTCTCAGTACATTCACAGCCACCTGGTCACATAGGAATTGCTATTCCATTTAAAAGATGAGGAGACGGACGCTCCAAGAGCTGGAAAGGGGCAGAGCTGGGCCAAGATCAGGGCTGTCTTACCCACCACCACTACCTCCAAGTTCTCCCTGGGGCGGTATCATGTTCTGTGCTTGTCTCCTCTCCATGCTGGAAACAGGATGGGAACATCCCTTACCTGGTTCCCAACAGGGCCAGAAGAGAGAACTGGATTATCAGTGTTTTGTGTGTGCATGTAGGGCTTACAATATTCCCACAGCTGCCTGAGCCTCCCCATCTGGGTTCCTCCACTGTGGTATGTGGGGCCCCGGGAGCAGGAATCTCATCACATCCCCTTTTCACCACCCACAGGAGCCCTGTCCTCTCAAGAGCCCCGGGGCTGGTCTCTGTGGCCCCCACCAGCTGTGTGGCCTGCAGCATGCCCTCCCCTTGGAATCTACTCCGTAAGGCTCTGGCGGCTGTCTTCAACTGGGGATGATGCCCAGGAGGCCTATACTTTACAGCCTCTTTTCCAGATTTTTTTTTTTTTTTTTTTGTTAGAGAGAGAGAGAGAGAGAGAGAGCGAGCGAGCACAGGCAGAGAGGCAGGCAGAGGCAGAGGGAGAAGCAGACTCCCTGCCGAGCAAGGAGCCCGATGTGGGACTCGATCCCAGGACGCTGGGATCATGACCTGAGCCGAAGGCAGCCGCTTAACCAACTGAGCCACCCAGGCGTCCCTCCAGATTTTTTTATATTTCCAGAATCTCCATCTCCCAGTCTGCCTAGCTTACTCCCCCCGGGAAAGGTCTAAAAGCAACCCCAGCAGCACACTGAGCCTGCCTTGGTTCTCAGGGAGAGGTGCCGCTTAGCCAAGGTGAGTCAGGGTCCAGTTCGTCTTTGTCTCCGTGGCAACCGAGTGCCACCAGGCCCCAGCCCAATGTCCTCACCCCCCATTTCTCTTTTCTGCCCCTCCAGACCTGGCTCCTTTGTGGGTCCAGCATATTCCCTGCCACACATTTGCACACCCTGTGCTGGTGACCTGGGCTGCCTGCCCCTCCCCTCCCACCCCCATCCAAGGAAAGCAGCCCAGGGTGATGGAGGAGGCCAGGCTGAGGCCAGGCAGGCAGTCATGGACCTGGGTCCTGGCCTGGCCACTTTCCAGCTGTGGGACTTGGCGCCTGTGCCCTAATCTCCCTGTAAACAGAAATGGTAACCCCTCCCCCCGGCCCCATTACTGTGAGGATTAAATAGCAAAACCTTCTGGTTAGTTAATAGATAGTTATTAGCAGCAGCAGCACAGTGAAGGGCACGGTGGGCACTTGGTAATAGTGGCCCTTCTGTCACAGCCGGCACTCTGGGCCCCCGAGTCCCCTCCCCACCCCCCGCTCCTGACTGTCCACAAACGAGGTTCCAAAGCCTCCATCCAGCATCTTCCCCATCAGGGCAGCCCCAGCCTCTTGCTCCAGCCCTCTTTCTGCAGCCCCTTTTCCAGCCCCTCACTCAGGTCCCTGCTTCCTGACACCCTCGCCCGTGCTCAGCCTCCCCCATGCCCAGAGCACCCT
This sequence comes from Taxidea taxus jeffersonii, assembly GCA_003697995.1. Classification (NCBI taxonomy): domain Eukaryota; kingdom Metazoa; phylum Chordata; class Mammalia; order Carnivora; family Mustelidae; genus Taxidea; species Taxidea taxus. Next base: position 2,967 of record RCUC01138177.1, on the reverse strand, counting down.
CCCCTTCCTGTAGGGGGTTCCCACGCAAGCCTTCCTCACTCTCCCGCCTGCTTCGGAGACCTGCTCTGTAGCCCTTGACGATTCTCTGATCCTGGTGCCCAGGAAACCGTGTTGTCATTCGGTGATTGGGTCTGTCGTCTACTAGACTGTGCCTTCCACCGGGCAGGGAACCAAGTCCGATCGTCTCCGTGTCCCCAGAGCCCACTTGGTGTGGAGTCCAGCCCGGAGTGGGTACCAGCAGATGCCGGCCCCAGCCTGCTGCCCACCCCTCACTCATGCAGGGGCTGGTGGCACCGCGCACATGCCGGACACGTGGGATCTGTGAGGGCAGGCTGAGCAGCGAGATTTATAGAGGAACCCAGGGCAGCAGCGGGGTGAGTATCTGGAGCTGGGTCGGCAGGCTCAGGGCACGGCCAGCCTAAGCTGGGGATCAGGGACCCATGGCCCCTTCACGCCCCCAGGGACACAGTGTAGGCGGCATAATGTGGGACACCCCAGGAAGGGCCAGGGCATAGGGATGGGCTTCCCTCCATCAGCCCGGGACAGAGCTGGTGCTGAGGGCCCCGTCATTCCGACTGGGGTAGGGGTTTCAGGGACCAGAGTTAAGAGGGGAGGAGCACAGCCCATCCGTCCAACATGTCCATCCGGTGTGGCTATGTGCCAGCGGGTAGAGTCCCACATGCAGAGCTCCCTCTGGGCTGCAGGAGGTGGGGGATCTAGGTGGGCAGGTGGGCGTGGCAGCCAGGGCCCCAGGGGAGCCTAGTCCAGCGGCCCCTGGAAAATGAGGCGGACGCAGCCATGCTCACCGGTAAGCCAGGCCCCACAAAAGGGGCAGGCAGCATGGAAAGCGTGGGTGCCGTGGGGCAGTGGCGTCTGGGCCCAGTAGCGGGCAGTCTTCTCCGAACACACATGGCCGCAGGGTGCAAAGGCATGGCTCGGTGGCCCGGGGTCCAGACAGAGGCCAGCCTCCTGGCCAAGCCACAGGGGGACGTAGGGCCCCACGAGGCGACAGAGAGGACACTCGCGCTCCTGGGGGCCCCGCTCTCTTCTGCAGCCCCAGCCGTGGTAGCCGTGGACGTGGCCACACCGGACGTAGACCCAGGGCTGCTGCTTGTCAGGTGCTGTGCGGCCCCGGGCCGGACTCGGGAAGGCCAGGGTGCTGAGGCCCACGGGGCACTGGGGCCGTGCTGCATTCGCCTCCTGCCGCTGGGCCTCCAGCTGCTTCAGCGTGGGGGCCCTCAGCAGCCCCGCCGGCGTGCGCCACAGCAGAGTGGCCCCACACAGGTCAATGAGGGAGCCGTCCTGCAGCACGTTGGACTCATTTTCCACCTGCCAGAGACAGCAGAAGGGCCTTACTGTTCGAGAGGCCACCCAAGCCCTGGCCGTGGGTGGCCATCCCCTCAGCCAAGCCACCTGTCCATCCCACCAAGCCTCCCTGGAGAACACACCCTGGATGGGGGGCAGCTAGGCCAGAGGAGATGGCAGGGCTGGGGCAGATGAGGGGCGAGGATGGAGGCAGAGGAGCCAGGAGGGCTGAGAAGCCACACAGGAGGGCAAGTCAAAGCCTCCAGGCGTGCACTGTCCCTCACAGTGGGACGGGGACTTAGTCATGTCATCTGTCACATCAGGAGATCTGGACCAAAATGAGGTCCCCCTGGTTCTCCCCTAAGGGCACAAGTGGGAAACTCTTCCATCTGAAACCTGGGGACTCGGCCCAAGGCAGCTGTCCTCATGGCCGTGGCTAAGAACAAGGACCCTAGAGCTAGCCTGTCTGGGTGTGACTTCTGGCTTCACTTTCTGTAACTCGGCATCCCTGGTCGCGTGACTCAACCTCTCTGCATCTTAATTTCCTTATCCTCAGGCTGGATGCTACTTCCCATACTTCCCGTTATCTCAAGTGGTTCTCACGAATCCATCATTGTAGATGCTTGGAACCTGCTTGGAACGGAACCTGCAACGCCGTGCGCACTCCGCAAGCGGACGCTAGTGAAATTCACCCGCACCGGTTTCCCCAGATCTCCCAGTAGAACTGATGCTCTGGCGAGACACGCCCTGCTCTTCCCTGAGATTTCGCCTCCGCAGGCCCCATGCGCTCACACGCTGAAGAGCTCTGCATCATGGCCCCTTTGAAGCTTGGCCCCATGACCTTGGGCTGGCCCCTACCTCTCTCTAGGACTCTCTCCCAGCTCTGAACCTGGGTTCTCTCATCTGCGCCACGTGGAGCCTTCACTGTCCCCTCAGTCTGAACTCCTCCAAGGGCCCTTCCCCGAGAGGCGAGGATAATAAGGCTAAATCCGTCTGAACGTGAGAGACACCTTACAGACTGCCAACACTTTAGGCTATAATCCTCTCACACATGGGCCAAGTGTCATCCCCGCAAGAGGCTGTGATTCCTCCAGCTGCCGGCCTCCCTAAAGCCACCGGGTACTGCAGCTTTCATGTCTGCTCCAACACACGCCACCCGACGGGCCTCCGGCAGCATGCGGGCTACCTTTTGGGGACTATGGTCTGGCCCTTTCTGTGGGGCAAGTGGTGCACGGCCCCTAGATGGAGTCTGTTGAGGCTCCTTTGGGTAGGGAAGGAGGAGATCAGGGGGAAGGGCCCGGCAGGGATGAGGGGAGAAGATGGGCAGGGAGCAGGCCACCTACCAGCTTCCCTCGCTGCTGTGCAGAGCGGCTGTCCCTCAGCGTGTACACGTTCCCACAGACGGATATCTCCCTCCAGACACCCGGGGCTGAGTCCTCCGAGAAGCCGCCTGCTGGGTGCATCACCAGGACCCCATTGGTGGTTAAGCCGTCCATCAAGCCGTCGGGGGTCCGCCACTTGGCCGCCCGCTCCTGAGACCACATGTGGGATCAGATCCTATCTCCGAGTGGCCCCCCAGCCAGCTGTGAGCCAGGGATGCTGCCCTTCTACCCTCATGGTCAGAGGCGACCCAGAGAGGACTAGAATGGGTGCTGCACAGCC